>VZRE01011182.1:0-17154 GCA_013396775.1 Cephalopterus ornatus | reverse complement strand
AGGCGGAATCAATGCAAACCAGCTAAATTGGTTTAAAAAGAACTGAATTTGCCAGAGACCACACTTATATTTTCTTTCCCAGAACTGGGAAAGGGCTGAATTGGCTAGTCATTGAGCCAAATCCCTTATTACAAACACATCACCATATAATGCTTTCTGCAAACTTAAGACCAGAGCTCTAAAATAGGTTGTGTTTCTTTGTCCAGATAGCAAAAGCAGATACTAGACAAGGTAGTGAAGAAGAATAAACACCAACAATGCTAAAACTTCAAGTTAATTTACACAAATATATAACAGCTTTAAAACCAAAATAGTTAAAAAAATAAACAAGACTATTACAATATATATTGTGCACACTTAAAGAACAAATTCTGAATGGAGTTACATTTCCCTTTGGCCTTATTAATTGTAGCAACTAGAGCTGACTTTTCCTGCTTTCTTTAACCCTTTATCTTAGCCAGGTAGCCAACTGCAAAACAAATTAAACAATCTTAAAATTTGAAAGTGTAAATTGTTTCTCCAGATTTACAATAAATTTTAAAACTCTGGATCCACATAAAAATAATGCTTACTAAAAGAGACACTGAATATTGCAACCATATGTTGCATCTTTCCACTGAGATCCTGGCCTGCTTTGCCAAGCTCTTTTTAAATCATTCTTAAATAGGTCAGAATATTTAATCTACAAAGTTTTCATCAAAAAAGCTTCTTGTTACCAATCAGGATTAATCATAATTTATACGTGAGTTGCAAAATCTTTTTAGTACTAATGACAGCTGGTCTCTTCAATTAATATGTTTTCTGATGTAAAAATGAGTATTAACCACCAAAATTTCAGGCAGCGTAGTATCTCCTCTGTGGTATTATATGCAACTACAGGCAAGACATAGCTAAACACTGCACTGAATTTTTGTCTTCTAGAAAAACCACCCAAAACAAAGAACCCCCAACCCCATAAACTGAACCAAAAAGCTAATATGGAGACTTTACCTATTGAGAACTAATACATTTTTTAAAACCAAATCATCTCCTGTCCTAAAACTTTCAAATAAAGGAAGTAAAGAGATGATGAAAGAAATTTCAAACTCCGTTACCTTGACCTGTTTCCTGCAGAAGCGCTCAGCTCAGAGTTCACACTGCTTCCAGTCTCTGATCCTGTAGTTCTAATATATGGTCTCCTTCCAGTTGCAGATAATGGTTTGTTTACTGTACCTAATACACCAGTTGGTTTTGGCTGGAATAAAATGTTTAGATCTTTAAAAATGGCAATATTTCATTTTTAAAATATTTTGAGTATTTAAAAATAGTTTTTCTGGATTAAAAGTCTTGATCACAATGCCATCAGTTTAAAGCTACAGATCTCATCTTTACTTAAAACCCACTGTCTATCCTACTTTTATTTCTCATAATTTAACAGCACTTCATCAATTGCCTTGCTCTCTCTCATGCTTTGAAGGGATAGCAGCTGGAGAAGTTTCAACAATAGCCAAAACATTAGGTAATATTAGAGTTGAGAGCCTCCGGGAAGGATGAAAGAAAAAGCAAATAGAGGATATTTTGAGAGTCTACTATCAACCACCCAGCCAGGACACCAACAACAACTCTACAAGGAATTACAGGATCTTTCTGGATTAACTGCCCTTGGCCTTATGGCCAACTTCGGCCCTGTATATGGGAACAGCAGACCTTGGGCTTCTGTAAGGTGTTCTGGGAATCTGCCTTTGAAGGTACTGGGATCCATGAATGCTGGCCACTTTGTAAGAACCATCTCTTTAAAGTGCAGAAGCAGGCAATTCCAAAGCCTAAGAAGTCAAGGCAAGTGAGGCAGAAGGCTAGCCTGGCTGAGCAGGGATCTGCTTCTGGAACTTAGGCAGAAAAGGAAAGTGTACAGCCTTCAGAAGCAAGGACAGACAACATGGGAGCACTACAGAGATGCTGTTCACCACACAGGGAGAAAATTCACGCGGCTAAAGCTTGATTAGAGTTCAGGTTGGCCAGTGCTGTGAAGGATACAAAAGGGGCTTTTTAGAATACGTTAATAGCAAAAGGAGGATCACAGGTAACACTGCGCCATTCCTGGATGGGGCTGGTCACCTCACAAGCAGGAGGTGACAAAGCAGAAACATTTAATGCCATCCTTGCCTCTGTCTTCAACATTGATGATGGGCCCTGGGACCCCCAGAGCCCTGTGTTAGAAGAGGGGAATGATAAATGTCTGAGGAGAATGATAGCCCCAGTTTCCTCAGCTGCTCCTTTTAAGACTGTCCTCAGCTGCTCCTTGCTCTAGACCCTTCACTCATTTTGTTGTCCTTCTTTGGACGCGCAGTCAACTGAGCTACTCAGTAAATTGAGTGAGTAAATTATTGTATTATGAGAGTAATATGTTTAAGTAAATGCTGTGCAGAATTAGCACTAGAACGGTGCAGCTACTGAACTTGCACACAGTACAGGTCACTTCTACAGAGATTGTTGCTTTTTTTTGTTAGCCAAATGTTTTCCAGCGTCTGTAATCTCTTTCTCCTGCCTGTTCCATCATAACTTCCACACATGGGAATGACTTTTTCTTGTGGGAATATCTTAATTTATTAACTTGTGTCTCTAAGGAAATGTAAAATTACATGAAGAATGTGACGTGCCAGTTATGAAAACTTCCTTGACTCCTCTCCAGAAACAAAATAAAAAACTTACTGCTGCCTGCCTACTCAGCCTCATCACATCAGTCAATTCACCAGCTGTAGCAAGACCTAAACCACCACCACTGTATCAGAGAAGCCTGAATAGACAATGTTTACTTCTATGGCACCTTTCTGCATATAACTATATAAATACAATATTTAAATATATCACAAATATGTAAATCTAATAGCTAGGTTAGAACTCAATCTGGCCACTGCCATGAAAGATAGTAAAAAGTGTTTTTACAAATACATTAACAACAAAAGGAGGGCCAAGGAAAACCTCCATGCTTTACTGGACATGGAAGGGAACACCATCACCAAAGATGAGGAAAAGGCTGAAGCACTTAATGCCTTCTTTGTCTCAGGCTTTAACGAAAAGATCAGATATATTCAGGCTACCCAGCCCCTGAGCTAGTAGACAGGGACAAGGAGCAGAATAGAACCCCTGCAATCCAGGAGGAAGTAGTTAGTGACCTGGTGTGCTATTTAGATGCTCTCAAGTCTATGGGGCTGGACAGGATTCACCTGAGAGTACTGAGGGAGCTGACAAAATTTCTTGCCAAGCCATTCTCTATCATTTATCATCAGTCCTGTTAGGGGAGGTCCCAAATGACTAGAGGTTAGTCAGTGTGATACCAATCTACAAGAAGGGATGGAAGGAGGATCTGGGAGAATTGCATGCCTGTCAGTCTGACCTTGGTGGCCAGGAAGCTTATGGGATGGATTATCCTGAGCATGATCACGTGGTATGTACAGGACAACCAGCATATCAGGCCCAGCCAGTGTGGGTTTAGGAAAGGCAGGTCCTGCTTGACCAACCTGATTTTATGACCGGGTGACCTGCCTAATGGATGAGGGAAAGGCTGTGGATGTTGTCTGCCTGGACTACAGTAAAGCCTTGGGTACTGTCTCCCAAAGCATTCTCCTGGAAAACCTGGCAGCTATGGCCTGGACAGGTGCACTCTTTAATGGGTTAAAAACTGTCTGGATAGCCAGGCCCAGAGAGTGGTGGTCAATGGGGTGACATCCAGCAGTGGCTGGTCACTAGTGGGGTTCCCCAGGACCCTCTTTGGGGCCAGTCCTATTTAATAACTCTACTGATGATCTAGACAACGGGATCAAACATCCCCCCAGTCAGTTTGCAGAAGATACCAGGTTGGGTGGGAGTGTTGATCTGCAGGATGGTAGGAAGGCTCTGCAAAGGGATCTGGACAGGCTGGATCAATGGGCTGAGGCCAGTGGCATGAAGTTCAACAAGGCCAAGTGCTGGGACAAGCAGGAGGAGAAGTGGCTGGAAAGCAGCCCTGTGGAAAAGGACCTGGGGCTGCTGGTTGACAGTAGCTGAACATGAGCCAGCAGTGTGCCCAGGTGGCCAAGAAGGCCAGCTGGCATCCTGTCCTGTATCAGAAATAGTGTGGCCAGCAGGAACAGGGAAGTGACTGTCCCTCTGTACCTGGCACTGGTGAGGCCACACCTCGAGTGCCATGTACAGTTCTGGGCCCCTCACTATGAAAAGGACTGAGGTGCTGGAGTGAGTCCAGAGAAGGGCAACGAAGCTGGTGAAGGGCCTGGAGCACAAGTCCTATGAGGAGCAGCTGAGGGAGCTGGGGTTGTTTAGCCTGCAGAAGAGGAGGCTCAGGGGAGACCTCATCACTCTGTACAACTGCTTGAAAGGAGGTTGTAGCCAGATGGGGGTCACTCTCTTCTCCCAGGCAGCAAGCGACAGGATGAGGGAAATAGCCTCAAGCTGCACCAGGGGAGGTTCAGGCTGGACATCAGGAAGAATTTTTTCACTGAAAGAGGTGTCAAAAATTGAAATGGACTGCCCAGGGACGTGGTGGAGTCATCATCACTGAAGTATTCAAGAAATACTTGGTGCTATGGTTTAGTTGATATGGGTAGTGTTTGGTCAAAGGTTGGACTCAATCTTGGAGGTCTTTTTCAACCTTAATGATTCCATGATATTTCCTACTGTTGTATTGAACCTAATTCTGCATTACATTTTGGAAAGCCTCTCCCAGAGGTGCTTTGAAATACAGGATGCTAGAATCATGGAATATCTCCAGTTGGAAGGACTCCCTGAAGTTCAAAAGAGTATAGACGTTTGCAGCTGAATTTAACACCATTAATAGCTATATTAAAAGTATTATGATTGAAAATTTAAGACCTCTAATGCTGGTGGTATCACAATTCTGTATATGCATCATAACTTTAGGCCACACTTATGTCAATAATGGAAAAAGCTGTACTCAAGAACCAGTGCCTCAGTGCACAGCTAACAATCTTGGTATTGTGTACTCACCAGGTAGTATGCTCAAGGCATTAATTATGTCATCAAACAAAATAATCAAAAATTACCGTACATAAACTCTTAATATAATTTTTAAACTATGGCAGTCCAGAACATTTTAGAAATCACAAGTAATACTCAAAGACTTGTAACTTGACAAAATACAGTACCTTTCCTGTCAAAAGAAGAACTCTTGTCTCTTCTGAAATGTAATTCCTGTCATTGCAGAAATCCTGTATAAAAGTAAAAATCAGTTTGTATTTGATATCTCAATCTTGCTGTTGTTTTTTTATATATACTCAACTGACTTACCAAATTAGATACTACTGTCAAGTGTTAAAGATATTTCACAGCATGCAGCCTGCTGACAAATGAATCAATCTACTAAAGATAGGTCAAACTAGTATTTTGGAGGAGATTTGTAGTGAGCATTACTGAATGACAGTATGTCACACCTGAAGTTAGGATTTACATTTTTCCTTCTTAAGTGAACTTGAATCATTTGAGATGATGCAAAACTGCCCTGTCTGTTCACTTGCATGTTTTTAATGGAAAGTCCAAACAGAAGAAGAGAGGTGCTGTTTTCTCTAAACAACTTGAAGTTGTTACTCTTGTCACCTTGAGTATAGTTTACACAGAGCAAACCCCTCAATCTTAATGAAGGCAGCTAGCAGAGACACCAGCTCACTGTTACATGGCACCTGCCATTTCACAATTAAACAGGCAACCAGATTTAGCTTAAACAGACTCTGGAAAGGCTGTTAAAAGAGTCTAAGGCACTGAAAAATGTCAGCAAGTATATTCTCCTGGACAAACTAAAACATCAGGTCTGATCCAGAGAATTACTTGGGTTCCACTTCTACTTTTCAGAAGTGTGCCTCCTAGAGAGCAGTAGTGCCACTGCTGACAGCAGAGTTGTACTCGCCAAGACTATTACTAGACAATAAGAGGACTGGCTTATACAGCAAGCAAAATAGCCAAACTGACAAGCTACTGACAGATACAAACACACCACAAATCACATTAAAAATTTTGTCTGATTTGTATTCCAATTCAGATATACATTCAGAATATACATATATGCTCATATATTCAGATACACTTGTAAAACACATTAATTGAATGATCCAGCAATACGTGCCAACATATCGGTATTTATTTCAATCAGCTCTCACCTGGTTAAAAACATTTCTGCCTCACGTTCTTAATAAATAGATAGTATAACATACAGCTGAGGTTAAACAATTAACTGCTGGTGATAAAAGATATATTTTCCCACTCAGTATGTTATGGAGATAACCAGCTCTCCATTATAAACATCAATTTATTTCCCCTTATTACTTCAGAAATTAAACTAACCAATTTACCTTTTCAGGTTGTGTAAAAAATTTGGTTGGCAATACAGGGTCCTTTGGTGAATCTGCATTGCACAAAGCACTTTTGCTGTTGATTACACATAGTGCTACATCACATACTGTGTAAAGTTTCTGAAGGGAAAAAAAAAGAAAAAAACCACGCTTTAGGAATTACTTACTATTTTTACAGTGTACAGAGAATGTAATTTTTTAAAAAGTTTAAACTATGTGTTTAAATAAGCACCACTAAGGATGTATTTTGTAATCACATCATTAACCACACAATTGGCTCTTAAAACACATAGAGAAGTCCTAATTTTTCTTATTACTGTTTAAAAAAACTAGTAATACTTGACATGCCTATGCTCTGCAATTGAAGCTCTTGCTCAACTGAATCACCGTAAGTGGTTTCTCATCTCTTCTAGAAACTAACAGGTTTAACAGTAGCTGTATAATACAGTAATTCCTCTCCCAACAGCAGAAGATATGTATGCAGGGAACTAGACAGTAGGAGTTAAAATAAGGCAGGCAGTAACAGAAATATTTTTTAAAAATTGTTTATTGAGTTTATTACGTGTTATGTACTGGGTAAGGTCAGCAAGGTCCTGAAAGAATGAGACCGAAAACATACAGACAATGCCCGCAACTAACACTCTCTCTAGAAGACCATAAAAATGTCTGAACTAGTGCTTTCAGATTTCCTGCAAATCCTGCTCATCAACTGCTTGTGAAACCCTCAGCTCATCACCCAGCACTAATGTGAATTGCATTTCTTACTTCATTGGCCTTTGGCTCATCAGGAGACTGAGCATCTCGGGTAAGCTTGATGTTTTCTGACATCTTTTTCATGAAGGCATGGCTATTGTTTTCATTCTTTGTCATTAAAACTTCAAGCATGAACCACAGGCACCTAAAATGTAATAAAACCACAAGCAACTACTTCCAGGTTTTATACTGCAGCTCCTATATATAGCAAAGTCTTAAAAAATGTTGTCAGCTGTACTAGCTTTTTCTTAAGAAATCACAATCAATTTGAAGATATAAGCAGATAACATCATCCAAAGGTGTAAACAGCGTCTAAACCTGTAACAGTCACATTCTTCATCATACTCCTTGGAGTAAACCTGCCACAAAATTAATGTGCTTATTATTACATCTGTAAAAAACGCCCAACCAATCAACATTTTCTCTTCCCATACGTGAATAGAAACAAGAATTCTGGTGCTACCATTATTGATGATTTAGATGAGGGGATTGAGACTATCATCAGCAAATTTGCTGATGACACCAAGCTGGGAGGGAGTGTCGACCTGCTGAAAGGCAGGAGGGCTCTGCAGAGGGACCTGGATAGACTGGAGAGATGGGCTGATTCTAATGGGATGAGGTTCAACAAGGCCAAGTGCCGGGTCCTGCACTTTGGCCACAACAACCCCCTGCAGCGCTACAGGCTGGGCACAGAGTGGCTGGAGAGCAGCCAGGCAGAAAGGGACCTGGGGGTACTAATCGACAGGAAGCTCAACATGAGCCAGCAGTGTGCCCAGGTGGCCAAGAAGGCCAATGGCATCTTGTCCTGTATCAAAAATAGCGTGGTCAGCAGGACAAGGGAAGTGATCCTTCCCCTGTACTCTGCACTGGTGAGGCCACACCTNTGCTGGAGCGGGTCCAGAGAAGAGCAACAAGACTGGTGAAGGGACTGGAACATAAGACCTATGGGGAGAGGCTGAGGGAGCTGGGGTTGTTTAGTCTGGAGAAGAGGAGGCTTAGAGGTGACCTCATCACTCTCTATAACTACCTGAAGGGAAGTTATAGCCAGGTGGGGATTGGTCTCTTCTCCCAGGCAGTTAGCAATAGGACAAGGGGGCACAGGCTTAAGCTCTGCCAGGGGAAATTTAGGCTGGATATTAGAAGGAAATTCTTTACAGAGAGAGTGGTCAGGCATTGGAATGGCTTGCCCAGGGAGGTGGTGGATTCACTGTCCCTGGAGGTTTTTAAACTGAGGTTGGACATGGCGCTTGGTGCCATGATCTAGTGAACAGACTGGAGTTGGAGCAGGGGTTGGACTTGATGATCTCTGAGGTCTTTTCCAACCCAATCGATTCTATGATTCTATGATTCCCCAAATGAAATTCTGTAATCACTACCTTGGGCACTGTCTATATCCCTATCAACAATGTACCACGACCCCACTCAAAACAGGCTCGAACCAAATCATACTACTGCTAGACAGTTGCCTGCATCAGACGGTTTAATACTGCAATTCAAACAGAAGAGGAGATCCAAAAACTGAGCAGGTCAGATTCTTGTTAGGGAGTTAAATTCTCTCAGAGAGATATAATGAATTCTTTCTTTAAATCTAGTTTATTTATAGTGAGAATACATTATACTTTGACTAAAAGTTTATTTTAAAAAATTTTCAATTATGATATAAAGCACAACTGGTCCATCCACGCTATCATTTGCCAGCAAGTTCCACAGCTGCATGTGGCTAAAGGGTCAACATCAGTCACAGTATGTTAAAATAATTTAGTTGGGAAATACATATGGGTGGTTCTGAGAAATGAAGGCTTTGCCAGTAGCTAATTAAATTCTAAAGCTTTGGAAGAGAGATTATCTTGTAGAAATAGGCTAATAAAAAACTAGAAAAACAGGATGACTGAACATTAGAGTTCCCTGTCCAAAAAAGCCCAAATCTTCTTAATCGATAGAAACTGTAATGAAAGGGATGAAGGAACATTTCTCTCAAAAACTCAGAGGGCTGTTCTCCATCAAGACGCTTAAAGAGTGGTGTTCAAAAAAAAAAACAACCAAACAGGCATCTGTATTCTGATTTGCATCCAAGAGCTACAAAGATGATAGTAAATCAGTTAGATAGCTTTACACCCATCTATTCACTATTCTCAAGATGTTGAACAGGATGAATAGAGAATGAATACAGAACTGGTAACACAGCACACTTACCCCTGTTCTCAAAACCCAGTGTCACCCAAAAATTACTACTGAGAACAAATGATACTCTGCTAATTCCAGTTAAATCACGCCAACTTCAATAGCTTGACTTTCTCACTAAGAGAGCAAATTAAATATATAATTATCAATTCTGAACAAGACCTGTCCAAAACAACAGTGGGATTTTATGTAGGGAAAAAAGATGTACCTAGAGGAACAGTCACATAAAGTCAAGTCATTCTTTGTATCCATTTCAGTAATTTTGGAACATGAATTAGGAAGAAAAAGACACAGTCTCAAGATCTAAAAAAAAACCACACCTCTGTAGGACAAGCCTTAAAAACTTCATAACAGTAAGTAGCAAAGATTATGGTTAAGGAACTTGCTAAGCATGTATTCACTTTACATGACTGTATCCAGGCCATGTAAACCAAGATGAACCAGGGAGACACCTACAAAAGACATTGCCAAGTCTTTTCCAAGTTTGCAAGCATCTACGTTAACACTTTAAAAGTGAACACTAGGACTCTCAGAACTGCTGAAAGAAAACACTGTATCACATTAAATGGGAAACATTTTTCTCATATATCTCAGGAGACTCTTCAGAGAAGTATTCCTGCCAAAATTCCCATACAGAGTATTTCTTTGTTTGGAGCAGTCCTTTCTGGCTTGTTCAGCCAGTCTGTGACAAACTTAAGGGAGGAAATTTGACAACAAAGGAAAGCTATACAAGGGGTGTCCAAAAAAGTTCTGTGCACTGAAAAAACACTTCTCAAAGAAAGTATTAACTCTGTGGCTGCAAATCAGAACTTGTTCCCATGCATTCTGGATAAAGTACATGCTGGAGGATGCTTTCAGATGTCGCCAGGAACATGGAGTCCTGGGACGAAATGTAGACTTGTTGATCAGGTAAAAAATGTCTTCACTGACTTCAGGTCTGACCAGGTGTGAATTGAGGAACTCAGAAATCTGAACAAACCAAGTTTTTCATTTAGAGAAAGAATCAGACTTGGATTGCCACAGCTGAAGGTGCAAAAAGAATTTAAGATGTGAACTGGTCTATTTGTGCCAAAAATGAACTGCTTTTTGGATGACACATATTGTAGTATGTGGTCATACATGCCTTTCTAATACAGAAACAACATAGCTCAGTTCCACCAAAAATGAAAACAAGAAAAAACCAAACCCCAAAGCTGTGCAAAGGGGTGGAGAGAGAAAACACACTTTGACAATTTTTAAAAGTGTTAAAATGTAGCTATGTTTTAAAATTCATCACAAGACATAAGGAACACAGAAGTTATAAGATATGAAATATTATTTGAGGCATACAAGAAGGTCTGAAAATGGAACTAGCACAAAACAAGCTTCTGTGTGACAGGATTGTGTTCCATAATCTCTGCTGAATACATTAAGAAGCATTAAGCCTGCACTGCTGATGTATAGTACAAATGATATGTCGGCAGCAAACTCAGAATGAATTCTAGTAGGTTTGCATAGGAAGAGGGGAAAAAAAATTTTCAGTGAGGCAGGACTCTGACCCAGAATCAGTGGCATTATGTTTTTAAGTCTTGAAGAAGCCTTCTACTCTGTAAGTTCCAAAAATATTTGAACTGACATTACTGGACATCTTTTAAGTGTGTTGGGAAGTCCTACAGATATTCCTAGGCACAAAACCAAGACTCTCAAATAATTACTTACTTTAAAAAAGCCTAGACAACTCACTAATTTGGTATATTACAGTACAACCTACAGGTTAACATTTAGGCTTTCAGAATATATTGCTAAGCAACTGTCGAGGCCTTCTTCCCTTGGTTAAAGTGTTCCACATTTCCAAGATTACTGTTTTGCAAGATACTGCCGATAAAACAAATATTTCCTCTTTCTAATCAGTTTTTTCTACGCACAGAAAAATTCTCAGCATAACAATTCTAGAATCACTTGACACTTACTCTTTGACATCACGAAGCTGATCAACATCCTGAGGTTTTGTGAAATCTGGATCATGTGCCAGTAAGTGAATCATATATGGTACCACATATTCAGGCAGCAAGGACAGCAATTTTTCTACAGTAACAACAACAACGAAAAATTGCCTCTGTATTACACACATACACATGCTACACATCATAAGAAAAACTTTCTCAAAGTACCGCTTTTTCAAACACAGAATGTAAAATTCTGACTTGCATTTTCTTCCTACAAATTTTACTATCATTAAAAATAAATTATCAAGTTTTGCTACTACAAAACTACTTGGTTTTGCTTCAGGAAGAAGGTCATAAAGCCTAAAAATACAGGAAACAAAATTTTATTTTTTGAGTGAAACAACTACAGTTATAACAGCACTATATTTTACATGTATAATTCTCAGCAATGTACAAAGAAGTATCTTATGATTTATGGTAATACTGAACTAAGTAAATTTAGATTTGAATATGTCTAATATAAAGATAAGGAAACAAACTTATCCAGTGTTTCTTTTAAAAGCCAGTTGCTTACGATTTAATAATTACTCCTTCCAGTTTAAGTATTTGACTATTGTATTCTTAACAATTTTACTGAAATACTAACCGTTAGCCATGGGATTCTGCTTAATATATTCTCTTCGTATACTGATGTTTTTGAGCAAGCACTGCCTGGCATGTGCTCTTCTCTCTTTCACAGGGTCTTTGGCACACAAAGCAAAGATTGCCATATATTCCAAAGGGAGCAGTAATTTCACAAGTGCCTTATGCAATTTCTGGGCAAATATCTGCCTCACTTGGTAGCACTCATCCTACAGCAACACAAAACATAAAGAGCAATCATCAAAATCTTGGTCTTAATAAAATAAAAAAAAAGCATCAAGGTGGAATTATGAGGAGGCATTTTAAAAATACCAACAGGTGCAGCACACTAAATATTTGAAATTGAAACTTCAATAACTCTTGTGGAAGTTGCAGTGAGAAACAGAATATACTTAGTGTAGCAGCAACAAAAGCTCAGATGTAAGGACTCTAACTCAATTAATTAGTCACTTCAATTCAAATGTAGTTACTTACATTAATGACAAGTGCACAGAGCTGGAACTGTTCTGGGGTAATTATTTCATGGTAACAGGGTTCCTGTGCAAGTTTCATTATTGCACTACCAGCAGCTAATCGCAGTCGAGACATATCCGATTTACTATACAAACACAGGAGAGAAAAAAACCAAACCACAACTCACCACAACTACTCTCAAATTACCTGCATGTCACAATTTCATCTTTTTACAAGATCCATGAGCAAGCAAGGCTTTTCTCTGTCAGATGAGGTCACAGTTCTATAGCTTCAGATCAAGCTAAATTAACCCAACCAAACTTGTGAAAGTAAGGTGCTCTACTTTCCCACAAAAAAACCCCTGATTCCAGTAAAACAGTGAAATGAGAGGAGTCAAGTTTCTTGCTTTCCTACCACCATCTAAATGAAAGCAACAATTTTGCCACAGATTTTCTTTCCTTCCTTCACCCTCAAAATGAAACTGAGGTGCAGTTAACCTCACAGAATGAAGAAGCACCACCCAAGATCACCAACCCCCAAGCATGTTAAATCTCATCACTCAATTGTTTTCAAAGACACTCCTGCCGGTCTTCTACTCTCCAGAACGTCTTTTACTCTCTAGAATGTCTTTTACTATCAAGATACCTACAGAGTTCTGAATTGGCTTGTTTGAAATTCTACAACAAAATTTAAGGAAGCCTGAAAGGAACAAAGTCTGACCTGATTCGCTTCTGTTCTGTCAAGTCTCCTTCACTGACGAGCATAGCTGATAATAACCGGAGTGTGGAATTTGCGGATTTCGACTGGTTGTTTTTCATACCCAACAACCAGCGTACCAAAAGTTTAATTGCTTGCACCTAACGAATACAAACATATCAACAATCAACTTACTTCCCATAGTCGATGAGGCATTAAAACCTACTGCTGGCAAAATGAAATTTCCATATACTCCTATTTATTATAGCTGATACATTTTTAAAGGAACAGAACGAAGCAGTAAATATTTACAGAGTGAAGAAGGAAGAGGCAGTCTTTGCGACCTCAGGACATTTCAACTATGGTTCAGTGTCTTCGCACAAGTGCATTTAGAGGATGCAGGATACCTGCTACATGATTAAAAATAAGAGCAACTAGATAAACATTTCTAGAAATGGCCATAATTAGATTCACATTCATCAGGGTCTTGATTTATTTCAAATCTGTTTATAAGTCAGTAAAGTCAAATTACCTTTCTTGTACGGAAAACTAAAACTTTTGAATCTCCTGATTTTCTCAACAATCAGCATAATTAATACCAGTAAGTGAAGACAACAAAATGCGTAATTCCTCTCAGTTCTATAACTGTGTGTACAATCCACAAAACCAACTCTTATTCCAATGAGACTAATACAAAAGTACTCAAAGGGATTTATCCTAGTACTCCTCACTGCACAACTTGAAAAAAAGTACATGTTGAATCACAGATATACACATTATTACTGACAGCAGAACACTCACCTTTGCTAGTACTTCTGGAGAGACTTCTTCATCTGGAGACCACAATTTTCCATTTTTCTCACCTGTTGACTATAGACATTCATGTAAGTTTACGAACTGGTTCAACCCATACAGAAAATGCGGAAGTAAAAATGGAAAAAAGTCACGGACTAGGCTTGCTTTCACAAAAATATCTTTTATAACACAATTATCACTGTATTAGCCACTTAGAGAATTTTACTTTATTGACTCATTTAACAGAAAAGCTCTATTCCCCACAGAGTTAGTAACAGGCAAACAGCACAGTAAGCACTTAAGAAAAAAAGAAAATCTTACCCTGTCATTCATTAGGAGATCTTTCACAATGAAATTTGCAACAACGGATTTCATTGGAGAAGCAAACTGGTCTGGAGCCAACATAGAAATATGACCCAAAGAGACCAAGGGAGTTATAAGTTGTTCTGGTACATCAGCATTCAAACTTCTGCTAAGAGGCTGAGGAAGAAAAAAAAAAGCCTCAAAAATCAACTTCAGATAAGTAAGCTAGCATGTCTAAAAATCATTTATTTTACTGCAGGAGCATTCATGAATTTCCTTGTTTTTCCGTAAGAATTAATAACGTTAGCAAATCCAAATGGAGAGAGAATACAATTTTCTAATCAACAGAATAACCAAAAATCTCACAGGAGTTAAGGACGAAACAAATGCTGTATTCTCTTCCTGTTTTAACTGTGAAACATACTCATATATGGGAAAAAACCCTGACTGAATTCTGTTCAGGAGTTGTGAAAACTTGAACCGTAACTGCCAATGGTAGAAAACAGCACCCAAAAGCTTGGAAATCACCAAGGACGTTTCTTTTAGCCATCAGTATTTCCCTTCTAGGTAACAGTCACCAGGACAATTCCAAGCAGCTCTATCACCCCACACCACTGCATCGTATTCTGGTATTAGGGAGGGAACAAGCACTCTCACAGAAGTCTAAGCAGAGATCAAACTCTGAAAGCTTAATTCAAAGCTTTTCACACTTCTAAATCATGCATAGGCTCAAAGACAAGCAAGATTAAGAAGCTAAGATATTTTACAAGTACAGGTTAATAATGTTATTATTTAAGAGACTACAGTGAGAAATAATAACCTCTCTGCTCTGTATAAGATGACTTTTTGCTTAACAATTTGTCTAAGCAATCAGTAAGTGAGCAGTAAGCTGGTGTCTGAGCTTACAGTCAAGTTGTTCTGCACTAAACTCCTCAGCGAGGAAAGGCTGTATGTGCAAAGACCTTAAAGCACGATAATTTAATAGAGCTGGAAAGCAGAGGATGTTATCTCTTATTTTAGTATCTGCTAAATGTGTCCCCATGGGATCATTCCAACATATTTAGCTTATTTACCCCACACTTATTCCATGTAGACAAAAAGGAATACCTTATCTATCAGACATCAGAATATTACAAGATCGTGACTTTAGGACAAACATTAGTAACTTGCTACTGTAAAATTAATGACTTATCTGGACTACCACACATCTGTAGGTTTCCTGACCTCATAAACTGTTAATAAACAGTAGGAATTAATGTTAATTACTAGTATCAGTTAAGAATAGAAGCAAATCTTAAAAACAAAAAGGCAAGACGTACCTCAAAGATCTGTGCAAGCTGCACTTCTTTATTTGAAAATATGGCATGTATACAGTGAACAGCTTGTTTTGCCTGATGCGGAGTGCCTCTTTTTGCTTTCTGATGCAAAATCGGAATTAGTGTTCTGTAAACATTAAACAGAATACTTCAAAATGCAATTTGCAGTCTACAAAAAAATAACTATCTTCGCATATACAAATCTATCCTCACTGTCTTATAAATCAAGCATTCCTTTGAAGTCTGTTCAGGAAAGATCACAATCATAAAGTAAAAAGCAGGATGAAATTGTACTTAGTAATACTTGTTGAACATCTGACTGTGCACATACAAGTAGAAAACAGCCCACAGGGAAAAAAAAAAATCAAACATGAAAGAGAATAATGATCAAAATAAAGCCTTTTAAGAAGCCAAATATAAGGTGGGGGAAACCTGACAGGTTCAGCTAGGGTAAATTCCTGGACTGGTTATCCAAGCCTGGAAGTGACAGGGCTGAAGAAAATCTATGAAAGCTAGGAATAACCGTTAAACACCAGTGTGTTTACAAAGTCTTTAGTGTTGTAACTTTGGTCTTTAATTGCAACGTATACCCAAGGAAACAACTGTGTTGTTAGGAGCTTCTGAATTTGAATCCCCTGAAATCTATCTGCTAATCAGAGGCCACTGAAGGCAGGAGCAGGGCAGAAGGCACTTCAGAGACCAGGTCCAGGTTGGTCAGATGCTCAGTTTCACTCTCAGACAGTGCTGGCAGGCAGGCCTGGCCCCTGCGAGGTCATCAGCTGAGACACTAACTGGTGAAGTTTGCCAGGCAATGCAGCCAGCAACTCACGCGAAAAAATAAAATTGCCCAGAAAAAGTCTGACACAGAACAATTAAAAAAAAAAAATTTCCTGCTTTCTTGAAAAGCTCTGTAACAATGCAGCTTTCAGTACACGGATTATTTAGTACCCTGTATTCACTGACACATTCTACATAATCAAAATCAGCAACAAGAGGCAAAAGAGCAGCTTGCAGGGTTCAAAGAATTGAATCTCAAACATTTTTCTCAATACCCACACAAGATCCAAATCCAAACAAAAGATGACCAGAAACATATTAACAGTATCCTGAAGTGGGAGAACATCTCTTCTCAAACCCGCCAAGATTCCACAAATTGGATTAAGTAAGAACCAAAACAGTAAAGACTCCAGTAAAACCTCGAGTTAAAATAAGTTTCAATGCCTAGTCTACAGTTTTCATCCTGTAAATACATGTACATTAAAAAGCAGAACGCAAAGGAATACTCACGATCTTATCTGTGGCAAGTCTGTTTCTATTTTGTGACCCGTGTTTCTGAAAATCTGTATGGCTGCCTCAGCTACCTTATCATCTTCCATCCTGAGGCACTGCAGAAGAGACTCATAGGTCTCTGCAGAGTGGAACGAGGTAGGATGTGTAAAGGACAGAACCTGTAGATACACATTAAAACAAAGGTATATTTATTCATGGCAAACGAAACATCAGAAAAACAAAACTATGGCTGTTTATGAGCATTACCATCAACATACATAGCTGTTTACATGCCCATATGAAATTACTGCATTCAAGAACTGCATTTTGGAGAAGGTTATATATAAATTTTCAAATACATTCATATGTTTTGTTCTTCAAGTCCTCCCCTCCTCCAAGTATTTTATAGGACATTACATTATTTAAATATATAAACATACTTCCTAACATATCATAGTATCATAGAATCGATTGGGTTGGAAAAGA
>VZRE01011181.1:38131-119406 GCA_013396775.1 Cephalopterus ornatus | reverse complement strand
GCTTGTAGCCACCCATAGCAGCACTCCAGGAGCTATGAGGTGCTGTCCTACAAAGATACCTTTCCTGAGCTGCTGCAGCATCAAGCTCCTGGCCCTACCTCTGCCCTGCTGCTTGGTAATTTCAAATCCATCCACCAACTGCCTTGGAAACCCATGCTTGTGGCACTAACCCTGGCTCTGCAGCAAATTTGCAAAATTTCAGTACTGCTAATATAATATAAAGATTTGGTAGGCTTTGATCTGAAATAAAGAATGACCCTGAAAAGATCCATAATCTCAAGAAATTTATTTAGTGTGATTGTCATGTTCTGAAAGATTTAGCACTCTCATTAGCAGCACATGGGCCAGGTCCTGCCTTCCGCCATCCTGCTACAGTCCTCATGATGCAGAGGGGGAATAGCTTTACCTGAAGAGACAAATGCTTCCTCCAAGGCATGGTCAAATCATAGTGCCTAGTAATAGTCTCTTAGGAGGCAGAGGTTGAGCTAGAGACATATCTTACACAGGCACCTGGCCAGAAAAAAGTCACATGGAGGAAATCAAAGAGAAGGATTCCAAAATTGGGATCCAGCCCCATAGCTGATGAGGTTAGGCACCCTGAACTGAGCACTTGCAGTTCCCCAGATACCAATGACACACAAAAAACCCTCATAGAATCATAGAATATTTTGGGTTGGAGAGGACCTTAAAGATCATCTGGTTCCAATCCCCCTGTCATAGGCAGTGACACCTTTCACTAGACCAGGTTACTACAAGGTCCATCCAACCTGGTCTTGAACACTTCCAGGGATGGGGTATCCACAGCTCCCCTGGGCAACTTGTACCAGTGCCTCACCACCCTCATACTAAAGAACTTCTTCCTAATATCCAATCTAAACCTACTCTCTTTCAGTTTGAAGACATTATCCCTTGCCCTATCACTCAATGCCCTTGTCCAAAGTCCCTCTCCAGCTCTCTTGAAGCCCCTTTAGGTACTGGAAGGGGTTCTAAGGTCTCCCTGGAGCCTTTCCCTGGGCAGAGGAATCCCAACTCTCTCTCAGCTGGTCTTCACTGGAGAGATGCTCCAGCCCTCAGATCATCTTTGTGGCCTCCTCTGGACTTGCTCCCTTTGGTTGCCAGGGCAAAAGTCTTAGAGAATGCATGTGGAATTTAAACTGTACCACAGGGATCAGTCAAATAGGGAAACATGGAGAGAAATGGACCCATGACTTTTTCAATATCCGAAGTGCTTTCTGCACAAACCGCTTCAAGGAAATGGTTTGTAACGGTACAACTAATCCCTGCTGCCAGTATGTGTCCTCGCAAGTGTTAGCATAGCAAAATGCTAGAGAAAGCATAAAGATCAAAGACACAGCAATATTAGAAACTGTTTTTAAAAAGAGATAAATTACATTCTCTGGCATCATTTTTTATCTTCAATATATTGTCCTACATGAAAAAGTCACTGCACAGAGAAAGGAGATTTATGGCTATATGGGAGAAAGTGCAGGACAAATTGTAGAGGTAAATAAAGAGATGTTACTAGAGGTAGTAGAGTTTAAAATCACACTGCATGAATCTGTGCAGAACTGTGCTTGAATTTTTTTCATGTAGCCAGACTGACATCTTGTGTTTGTGCAGAACATTTAAACGTGCATCTGAGGGAAATTAACTTGTAAATTGTTACGGCATTGTAAAATTACACACTTTTCTTTCAGCAGAACAGTATGGAAGAACATGAATATAGTTTGGCCCAAATAAAATTGGAAGACCTGACTAATCTTCCCTTCTCCAGCCTTAATGAGACATCATCCTCACAAGTTTTAATCCACTCTAACACCCTGGAATCTTCTGGTTTTTTCAGCCTGTAAGGCAAAGAGGGTGGAGAGATCGAGGATGATGTTAGAGCAAGGGCAAGGAAGGATTGCTGGGGACCGGTACGAGAAAGGTTAGATGAAAGAGTGTGTGCAGAGACACTCAAAAGGCACATCCATACTGTGCCATGGGAGCTGGCCCAGATTTACAAGACACTGGCAGCCAAGTCAGCAGCGCATGAAGCCTCCTAACTCCGCTGACTCCAGGGCTGGGGAACCTAGACATAGCGTCAAGCTCACCCATTTGCTCAGTTCTGGTCTTGGAGCTATGTCCTCTCCAGCCAGCCACCCAATAGCAGGGGGCTGCAGATAAGCTCCGCAATCTTTGCACTGCACTCCATGGTGTAGGCTTACTCCAAGCCACCATTACAGGTCAAGTCCAGAGGAAGTCTTCCAGGGGAAGGAGCAAGGAGGAGTTGGGTATAAATAAAATGGTGAAAATGGAAAGGAAGGAAGACAAAATCTGCCAGAAGGAAACCTAATCATCTCCTCCCTGCTTTTCATGGTTCTGTGAAGAAAAGTTCTCAGGGCCTGACACTGACACTCGACACAATGCTGTTGCATCTGCAACATGAATTCTTACAGAAATGGAGAAAAACTGCAGCTCCTATTATGAATAGGTCACAGTTGCTACTGCTGAAAATACTGTGCACTCTCCCAAAGAACAATTCAAAGCAAGAACATACCTAAAGCTGCAAAATATCCAAAGTCATCAACTCCTTCTCTCTCCATGGATGATGGAAGAAGGAGTGAGACCTGTCTCCTAACCCAGGACACTTGGGTGGCTGATCCAAACTAAAGGGCAGATGTTCCAGCAGTACTTGCAAGACCTTGCAAGCCTGATCCCTGTCCAAATAAATCCTCTGTACATGTTCAGACTTGCCCACACCCAGGAGCTGGAAGTTCAGTGTGGATGTAGCTTCCCAAAGACGTGGCACAAGCAGAACATTGTGCCAGTAAAAGCTAGATTTCTTTCCTCTTTATTTATAACATGAGAGAATAGAAGGGGAGGAATTAAGGTCACCAGGTTAGGAGAGGTATTTCTGAGGGCAGAATGGAGCCACATGCCCAAGCACATCAAATTACTTCAGCTGAAGCTACAGAGAAACAGCTTGAGATGGCCTGGAGCAATAAATTCAGCCAAGTGTCTCCCACACAGTTCTACACATGTACCTCAAACACAGCCTGCATGCAATGTCCTTGCTGCCCAGCTGGGATCTGCTTTTTGTCAACAGCTGACATTCACGCCAAATTGTAGAGTTTAATATTTATCCCTAAACACATAAAACTTGCTAATAAAAATGGACCGGGAGCTATTTGGTTACAATTACTAAGGCATCAATAGGCAGGAGTGGGACTTCACATCTCTAAGCCCCAGGCACACTGCTCCCATGCTATTTCACAGACACCAGCATAGATGGGAAGTGTTCGGTCTTCCAGTCTCTCAAGTCAACACATTTCATGTTTGGTAACAACAACAGAAAATAATTGTGAGCAGTGACAATGTAATTAATAGCTAATTTCATTTGATTCCAATAGCTGCAGTTGGCACACAGGTATGTGCTTTACACAAATCCTCCCCGCTGGGCTTCACAGCTCACCGTATTCAGAGGTATCAAATGACTGCAGATGGCCCTAGTTCATCGTTAACTATGGTTGCAAGAAATTCTTGAGATGTTAACCAAGTTTAGAGATGTGCATATCGTATGTACTGAGATCTCTGAACTTCTTTAAAACCAGAGCAGCTATCCCAACCACAGCTGTCAGCACTGGTGCTGCTGAAGCCTAGACAAGGTCATGCTCACAGCACTTCTTCATCCTAGGGCTTGAAGCAGCACAGGATAAATACTCATGAGGTATCATTGAAGCTGCTTGGAACTATAGATGCAAGCACAGCAAGGTTTTCTGGGTGAGGCAATACCTTGCATTAGACCTATGATATACCTGGAATGAATAGGCAAGCTATGAGGCACACAGCTGAAGACTCTTCTGAGCCAAAAGGGGCTAGTGTGTCCCAAAGCTTGTCCAGGTTTTCCTGCACGTATGAGCTAGCCCAACAGTGGATCATACTTCTCCCTAGAAACCTTCCCTCACTTAAGAGAGACCATCACAGCCACACAATTACTGCTAGTTGCACCAACACAACTCAAGATCTGAAAAATCGACAAGCTAGAAGACACACAAACTCTTTTTCAGAAAGATGACTCCAAAAGAGGCTTCTGCCCATCTTTCTCTTGTAGTGTTTTCAGTTGGTGTGACAGGGAATAGAACCTCTTGCCACAGGCACCATCTTGCCTAATTAGGCCAGTTTGTGGTAAAGCTTTGTCTTCTTTGGCTCCCTTGTTAAATACTACAGCGTCATGTGGTAGAGATCATCACTTTTAGCTGTCTAAACCCATACTATAATTATCTGCAGAAAAACAATGTTATTGAGAACTGTCCTCGCCAGTAAAGTCAATGCCTGTACCTTCCCCAGGAGGCAAAACCGTCCAAAGAGGAGGACAAAGCCTTGTAAATCTGAACTTGGCAAACGCTGGCTCTCAGGGCTTCAGGAAATTGTTTAGATAGGCTTTGCAGGCTCTGAGAAGCAAGCTAATGGCTGCTGTGTCCAATACTTGTCAAGTGTGATTGTTGTGCAGTATTGCCTCAGTGAATACAACGTTTCCTTTGAGGTACCACGAGCTGTACCTGACAGCCTAAGTGATGGCATGATGGATTTTTGATCAATGAATCATCCAATCAGATGAGGTTATCCTCTTCCCTGTACTATAAAAATGTACAGATTTTTCCTCAGATGGACTTTCAGAACTTAATCTCACATTGGGTCTGGACAAGCAAAGAGGCAAAATGAGGATGTTCAGCTTCCTCCTGCATCAAAATACTGTGTGTTCTTTGGGAGATCCACCAGCATCACCTCCTTGCAGCTGAAGGAAATACCTTCAGGGTTGTATTCTTTACAAGCAAAGCCCTGGGGGTCAGATACAGCCTCCTCTACACTCCCCAGGTGAGTGACGTTGGTATTTATTTGAGTACATTTCCAGCAGCATACACGTGGAGTTAATTATGCAGAGCACACTGCTATTAATGACCATCAAAACCCTTAATGAATTTGCATTCTCTGTCCAGGAGCATTCCAGTCTCTCCAGTAGCAAACAATTAATGAATCTTAGGAGGCCCTGGTGTACTTAGGATGCTCCAGTGAACCTATGAAAAGAGGCAATTCATTCCTGAACTTGGCGCTAGGCACAGCGAGTCTTGTAAATGTCAATTTATGTATGTGTAAGCATCTGACACTACTCAGCAGCGCATGGCTGAAGCCAAGAATTTGACTGACTCTGGCTGATTTGCAAGCCTAAAAATATTCTCTTCTATCAATATTCATTTTTCCATGCTTATTTGCATTCTAACAAAATTCTGTGCAGGCAGTGGTTTTGTGGACCAATCCATAACAGCTCTGTGGAGATCAAGTACATGATGACCTGCCATGTGATGACACAGCCAGCATCATTGCATAAGAAGTAGCCCATATATGGGCATATTTTGATTTTCACTGTTTGTCTGTTCTAATTCTACTGGAATTAGAGACATTTTAATCTCTTTTATTGTTTTGTCTTCATTTACATGAAGTGCCCAAAGGCCACTGGCAAGCAGAGCAATGACTAAATAAGTCAAATGCATTGTTATTACTACTGTAGTTCATATCATGGGCCCAACTCTCTTCGCATTGACGTCAATAGTAAATCTTTCAATACTTTCAGTGAGAGCCAAAAATCTATAATCATACCCTGTTATGTTTTATACCTGTGGTACTGTGGGCTCCAGATGAAAGTTCTAGCATTTGTTACAATATGGGAAATACAGGGGGCTTTAAAAGAGGTTTTGATGATAAATGTGTGCATTTGCATGGCAAGCTTCTTCATCATCAGAATATGACAAAGGTGAGTGCTGAGATAAAATCTTCAGAAATACGAAGGAAAAAGTGCAAATTTCTAAACTTCTAACTTTTCTTAGAACAACCTGATAATAGCACACCATGATAAATCAGTAGAATACTGAAATGACACCATAAGTTTGCAGCTTGGATATCCCAATTTTTCCATTTCATCAGTGCACTTCATTTGGTGACTCTCAATACTGCCCTATTACTTTCAATTTCACCCACTGAGCCTCTTAATTTCTCTCTTTGGTGTTCATGTTTCTTCCTTGCCCTAGTGTTCTCACCCTTCTTCCTTCATTTTTTGTACTCTTGTCTGCTCACTTCTTTCCATCTGTGTTTGCCACCTCTCAAAGACCTCTCTCTGTTATGAAGGAAATTAGCCATTTACAGCCACCCAGCTCTTCACACCTGCCAAGTCTTTTCTTTCTATTGTTAACTTTTGTGCTTTTTCAAGACCAAAACCACATACTGCTTTCAGGACTGTTCCTTCTCCCTCCATCTTCTTGACTCTGCTTTTTTTCCTCTTCCTTAGCACTTTGACATGTCCCCCCTTAATAAATGGGTTTTCACAGGCACCTACTCGAACATCAAGGTTCAATCTGCCTTGTTGTTCCAATCCGCTTAGATATAGAGGGGAACCAGGTTCTGAAACATTCCCATAAACAAAATTAAGGCATCCTCTAAAACCACATGGCGATAACAAAAAATTCTTCATTCAGCTAAACTATAAAATAAAGGCTCAAAACTGAATCCACAATTCAAGGTGCAGCCTCACCAGTGCCCAGTACAGGGGAAAAGGAAAATTGCATTAATGCTGCATAGTGATACCTCAGTACACGTCACAGGCTTCCCTCTGCTCTTGATTCCTCACCACAGTCCTTCAAGGGATAACTTCAACAACTAAACTAAGCCAACAAAAATGTTGGTCATATCAAGAGATTTCAGATGCTGAGGAATGAGGAGTAAGATGGTGTCACATTTGTTGTGTTCGGAGGGAGCACAAAGTGTAGGGGACAGACAGCAAGGTGTAGGCACAGCCCATACCCCCTTTTCCTGACAGACTACTCCGTTT
The DNA here is from genome assembly GCA_013396775.1 of Cephalopterus ornatus. Classification (NCBI taxonomy): domain Eukaryota; kingdom Metazoa; phylum Chordata; class Aves; order Passeriformes; family Cotingidae; genus Cephalopterus; species Cephalopterus ornatus. The sequence continues at coordinate 112,544 of VZRE01011181.1, read as the reverse complement.
GTTACGCTAAGAACAGATTACGTCCCTCAAGGAGAAGCTGCAGAATCCACCATCACATGTGTTTAATACGTCTGCAAATGTTGGCAGAACGTCCAGTTACATCATTAGGGCAAGTCCAGGCAGACTTCTCCAACAGGGAGGTTGTACTAGATGACCTCCAGTAGTCCTTTCTAACCTTACCAATTCTGTGGCTCTGGCATTGCCAAAAGCCTGAGGTTTCAGGAACGCCCCAGTTAAAATTACATGCAACGTCCCTTGCTTTCAAATGAGCCAGCAACTGTAATGTCCTGCACAGGTGGCTCAAAAATAACCTGTGAGCTTTGAGAAGCAGCATCCTGCAGATTAACAAAAATCACAATACCACACAGACTAACCGGGTGGATGGAAGAAACACTTCCAGGATAAACATGTTTGAAACACTCTTTTAATTAATTTTGCAATTTCTGCATGAACAAGGTGATCTTTAAGGTGCCTTCCAACCTAAACCATTCTACAGTTCTATGACTTGCTTAAGTGAAATTATAGCAAAGGAGAAACTTGAACCCATTTGAGTCCTATGCTACCCATCCTACGGACCACCTTACCTTAGCCTCTAAATTACAAGTGATGCCAACTCTAACATGTAACAAGAGTTGGACTTGTGTTCTGGAAAGCATATCTGTAAAATTATTATACTTCTGCTGATATTAAGAGTCATATCACTTTCTTCTTCCTGAAGTAGATATTTATTCTTATTTCTGCCCCTTCTGAGTACTGCAAAGCCACAACCATTAAGGAACAATGAGTGCAACTCTGCTCAGCATCATGTTTCAGTATGTTTTACTGTTCTGCATCATGAGTCAATAAGTTCCAAAACCAAGGCCATAATCCTGTCTCTCCAGACACACTCTGGAAGACAAGGAATGAAAAAGATTAACTAGAAACAGAATTTGAAGAACATGTGCTTGCATAAATACAATACAAGGTACGGTTTGGCTGGTGGAAAGTTGTCGTGACAAGAAGTCAAGGAGAATGCAGCTTGGATTTCAAGATCAGAAGCCTGCAGAGCTGGCAGATGGACAAATATGTCTTGTGAACTCAACAAAATGCCATAAAAGCTGCTGTTACGTAGACATGAAACTATATCATGCCATATTTTCTGTGCTGTTGTTCAGAGTATGAGCTTTTCAGCATGTATTTTGTACTTTTTTTTTATTTCTTAAAAAAAAAAAAAAAGGCAGAAAAAGGAGGAATATTGTGCATGTAAATTTTTAATTTATCCTTTCAATGTTAGGGAATAAATTCACACTTTCATAGTTGCAGGTTTTGGGCCAGAGATTTTTTTTCTGCATGGCTGAACTTTGAGGACAGCGGCATATCTGAAAACCCACTGCAGATGGATACCAACAGTGGGCAGAGCTGGAAAACTACATTTGAATGGGTCGTGTACTACTGGCACAACATCAGACCCATGAGAAAGTCAGAAAAATAAGCCCAGGTGTTAATAAAAGAAAAAAAAATAATAGGAGAAAGCACAAACATTACCCTAAATGCTGTATTGACCTTGAGGCCAACTGCTCTTTTAGGAGCACTTCAGTTTTATGTCAGTGAGAGCGGGGGGGAGTGGAAGAAGTAAATATTTATTTGTATTAACATGCAAAGTATGTCAATGACATTTACGTCCTTTTTTTCTTTATGAAAACAGTAGGAAACCACAGTACACACTCTTCAGCTTATGGCAACTGCAAGCAGACTATAAATGGCAATAAACATTAAGTTAGGGGCTTAGTCACAGGATCTTAGGGCAGATGCTTAGAGCAAGAGATATTTCAAATACTGCACAGTCTGGGAGAAATGGAGTTCCCAGCTCCCACCCGAAGAGTAAAGGTTTGCTGTTTTTACAAGCTAATCAAACTCTGGTAATTTTTTATAAAGATAGCACATAAATATGGTAAATTATGTGGAGGTTTTCTTCTGCAAGAACCACAAATTGCTACACACCACAAGTAATCACAAATTTTAAGTACTGTTTCAGGTACTTACAGTACCAGTAGTTCTTTAGACTAAAGAACACTGAAATATTGAGTCATATATGGTCAAAGATAATCTGTCTTTTGAGAAGAAGGAAAAGTAATCACTGGACTCAGCCTACAGACACCTAATGTTTTATTACATTTTAATCAAAGAACAATTAGTCATAAGATAACTTTAAACAGACTTCAGCAATAAAATGGTTGTCTCAGGCTTGTCTTATGCAATGAAGAGAAAACTAATAAGGTATTTTTTAATGGAAAACAGTTTTGCTTGAGTTAAAGAACATTTATAAAATTAGCTGCCAAATCACAGTCTTTGCAAAGGAAAAATATTTTAATTGGCTTTGAAATTTTTCCTGATGAAGTTAATTTGTTATCTTTTCCATCCACGCATCTAAAAGCATCCTCTGACTGAAAGGAGTTCTTCAGGTACTATGTTAGTGCTGTCATTATTATTATTATTATTATTATTATTATTATTATTAATAATAAAATATCTGGACTATTGTGGTAGCTCTATAAAGTGTTTTCCTGATGGCACACAAATCTTGTCAGCAAGTGTACTTTAGTCCTTTCTTAGCTGGCGTGTAGTAAAGATAAATAACTAGGGAATTATACATGTGACTTTACTTAATATTCTTGGTAAACTATTTATTATGTCTGTGGCTATACACTGCCTTTGCTCTGTCTCCCACTCTTCACTTTGCACAATTTAGTGATTAATGGTTAAAAAATAAAAACACCCATGCCAGTTAGAACAAAAAGTTCTGGGACTCAATACACCTGGGCACGATGCCAAATTCGAGGAGGTGCCAGTAAATCAATGCAAAAGGTTACTGATCTGCTCTTGCCATGCCAGATCAGGATTTCATCTTGTACAAGCTACACAGAGTCAAACACAGTCAGCATCTGGCTCAGGAGTCATCAGGATGCTGATGATTCACCAGGTCTGATCCAGTGTCTCAGCTTGCTCCTAAGGAAGCACTATGATGGTAGGAGGGATACTCTAGTCACGGGTTTTTGAATCCTCGAGATGAATAAAAATTCCTATGGTATATTTTTTTTGTGAGATGAGCTCTGTTAAAGTCTGCTGTGATGGATAGATTCTATCTATATATAATTTACGTCTGTTCAAGAGACTTAAAAATGAAGTATATGATTTTATTCTTCGCTTCTAACACTGGGGCTGGATCCAGGAGCTCCAGACAACTGAGAGACACAGGGATCTACCAACACAGCTGATAAACACAATGTTAGGTGAATCAAAGCAAGAGATTTCTTCTGCAGCCTAAGGACAACCAAGCCTTAGTGAGTTTACAAAGGGTTAGGGATGCCAAATTCTGCAGCCAACAGTTTATCTACAAGTGACAGTCAACTGGGACTCTTGAGTCTGGAAAAGAGATGTCTGAGAGTGAATGTGATAGAGGTCTACAAAACCATGGTCTGATATGGTGGGTTTGCTTTCTCTTCCAGTGTAAGTATAGAGCATTAAATAAGCCTCATACAGTCCAGGTTTTGAGCAAACTAATGGATGTGTTTTGCCACACTGTAGATCTATTTCCTGCAGGATGCAGATGCTGTGGATGCTAAAATTTTACCAGAAGCAATGCGCAGATAAAGCAAATTAATAGATCAAGGGTTTTCTAAATTGTACATGAATCTCACAGGATTCAGAAAGCTGGAAGCTGGGAAAATATCAGGGAGAAGCACCATGCATGTGACCTTCTGTTCGCACTCTTCTCTGGGCTCTTTAGACTCCATCAGAGCCAGAAAAACTGAAAAAACGTGACCATGTTGTTACTGCCATAACTACCATTTCTATTCTAGAAAATAAAACTCCCTTCTGCAGCTAGTGTTGCAACCCATCTCTGTCTGGCTGCAGCATCTGGGGCAGGTGAGCACAAGGTTGAAATTCCTCTGTACCTTGCTCATCTGAATTTAATAAAACTCCACAAAATCAGAAGCAGTGCTAGTGAGGATAGTAAAAATCTAAATCTAGAATTTTTACTATTATTATTCATGATGAATCATCAAATAGACAGCCATAAGAGACAGTTTCAGAGGAACAACCACCTGCTGATACTGGCATGTAATCTATTTTGTTTTGTACCAGATAGGACACTCTGATAAGACTCTTCACCCATTTGGCAGCAAACATAATTGGATATCTAAACAATTATTGGTACACACACCTGCTTCCACTGCTTTGCAGGCTGAGGCCTTCAGCAGTGCCTGTCACATTGTTTTTTACATATCATCAGTAGGTCAGTAAAAGCTTGCTTTTCAAGCACAGTGCTGGGTACCTCTGTTCTGTGAGAGCTGCTAGATGCTGTTGCCAAGAGAGTATTTAGGATGGTAGTATTCGCCTTAAAATGTGCAGCTTAAACGCGGTGGAAAGGAGGGGATGTGAAAAGGTATTAAAAATTAACATTGTCAATGGTGTACAGAGAGAACAAATCAAGGTTTATAAATGTCTTTTATTTAATGTAAAACTGAAACCTCTCTAAATCAAAATCATCAAAGGAAGTTATTTTCTAATGAAAAGATATTGTGGTGTCCCCCAAGGTTCAACACTGGGCCCAGTATTGTTTAAGTTATTCATCAATGACTTGAATGAAGGGGCAGATGCCTCCTCAGCAAGTTCCTTGATGACAGACCCAAGAGTGCTGTGCAGCCCTTCAGAAGGACCTCAACAGGCTGGAGAGATGGGCAGAGAAGAACTGTCTGAAGTTCAACAAAGGCAAGTGCAGAGTCCTGCGTCTGAGGAACTCCACACACCAGTGCAGGCTGGGGGCTGATCTACTGGAAAGCAGCTCTGAGGAGAAGAACCTGGGGGTCCTGGTTGACAACAAACTGAGTTGAGGTCAAGAAGGCAAAATGGGATCCTGCCAGCAGGTCAAGGGAGATGATCTTGCCCCTCTACTCAGCCCTGGTGAGGCACATCTGGAGTGCTGTGTCCAGTTCTGGGCTTCTCAGTACAAGAGAGGCATGGAGCTCCTGGAACTGGTCCAGAAGAGGACTAAAAACATGTTTAAGGGACCGGAGCATCTCTCCTACAAGGACAGGCTGAGGGAGCTCAGCCTGTTCAGCCTGGAAAAGAAATGGCTGAGAAAGGACCTCACCAATGCAGTATCTGCAGGGAGGGTGTCAGGGCATGGACCAGGCTCTCCTCGGTGGTGCTGAGCCATAGGACAGGAGGCAACGGGCAGAAACTGGTGCGCAGGAAGCTCCACCTGAAGATGAGGAAGAACTTTACTGTGCCGGTGATCACACACTGGAACAGATTGTCCAGAGAGGCTGTGGATTCTCCCTCACTGGAGATATTCAAAAACTTCCTGCATGCAATCCTGTGCCATGTGCTCCAGGATGACCTTGCTTGAACAGGGAGACTGGACCAGATGATCCCCAGTGAGCCTTTCCAACTTTACCCACTCTGTGATTCTGTGATTCTGTAGGCATCATTTGCTAGGGTACCAGTTCAGCAAAAAAAGCTTTTGCAGATGTTAATATGTGTTTACTGAAGGTTCCTTTGTGCAACACAAAGCAAAGCTACTCGGTTGGGATGAGCAATAAAACCTCTCTTCAGTAGAAGACATTGTAAAAACTGCAGGCAAAGTCAAAGACGTTACTACATCTGCAAGAGACCACTGCGTGGTTTTTATTCAACCTGTGTCAGATCAATATTTAATTTGCAAAAACAAATCCTCTTCTTTTGCACATATAAGTGAAATGTGGAACTTCTTTGCAGTCTTTCATGCACTGCAACTGAGATGTCATCAGAATACTTGCAGAATTGAATCATAATTCCAAGGTATTAAGATTGGCCAGAAAATCTTATGACTGGAACTTCCTAAATCAGGTGCTTAATTTTGCAACTTGATGTCTTAGGACTTTTACAAGTAACAGGAACTGCTTTAGGAAGCTTGTTTAGTTGATTTGGACTTACTGACATTTTCATAAGAAATATTAAACTGCTTTCTTGTATGCCTGCAGAATTTTATGCCTGTTCAGCTGCTACTAAATTCTAGACCCACCTAGATATATCCTGGTTTCAAGTTTGTTTCAGTCATCAATTCTGAAACCATCCATGCCTCTCTGCCCTGAACCTTGCATGATGGCACTGGGCCTGAGGAGCTGCAGCACTCTCACAGGGCAACCAAAACAACAAAACACTTTCAGGCTCTTCTGGTGGATGTTCAGCATATCTTCAGGGCTCTCACTACATCCTCACTGTACTTTTGTGGTGGTTTGAACATGTCTGGAGGTCAGGTGCCCTCCAAAGCCACTCTATCACTGCCCTCCTCAAGTGGACAGAAGGCTCATGGATCAAGAAAAGGACAGGTAGAGGTCACAATTATTGTCATGGGCAAAACAAATTTGATTTAGGGAAATTAGTAAAATTGATTACCAATCAAAATCAGAGCAGAATAATGAGAAGTAAAACAAATCTTAAAAGCACTTTCCCTCCACCCCACCCTCCTTCCTGGGCTTAAATTTATTTCACATTCTCTACTTTCTCTTCAGCAGCTCAGGGGGCTTTGGGGAATTGGGGTTACATCAGTTCATCACACATTGTTTCTGCCACCAGTCAAGGAGAGGAGTCCTTCCCTTGCTCCAGTATGGGGTCCTTCTTGTGGGAGACAGTCCTCCATCAACTTCTCCAATATGAGTCCTTCCCACAGGCTGCAGTTCCTCATGAACTGCTCCAGCATAGAACCATTTTTCTGTGAGGTACAGTCCTTCAGGAACAGACTGCTTCAGCTTGTGTTCCCCATAGGGTCACAAGTCCTGCCAGCAAACCTGCTTTAGCATGGGCTCCTCTCTCCAGAGATCTACAAGTTCTATCAGGAGCCTTCTGCAGCATGGGATTCCCATGAGGTCACAGCCTTCTTTTGGGCATGCCTCTGCTCCGGCATGGAATCTTCCAGGGGCTGCAGGTGAATCTCCGCTCCTCCACAGCCCCCATGGGCTGCAAGGGCACAGATGCCTCCCCATGGGCTGCACCATGGGCTGCCAGAGAATCTCTGCTCTGGCACCTGGAATACATTCTACCCCTCCTACTTCACTAGCCTTGGTGCCTGCAGGGCTGTTTCTCTCACATATTCTCACTTCTCTCTTCTTTTGTGCAATTGCTTCTGCACAATAACTTTTTTTCCCTCCTTAAATATCCCAGAGATGATACCACCATCCCTCGTGGGGTTGCCTTTGGCCAGCAGCAGGCTTGTGTTGGAGCCAGGGGCATTGGCTCTGTTGGACATGGGGGCAGCTTCCAGCAGCTTCTCATAGAAGCCACCCCTGTAGCCCGTACCACTACCAAAACCTTGCCACACAAATCCAGTACGGCTTGGTCTTTCCTTATGAAGTGCCCTATCCCAGCTCACCACAGTGCAGGGGCAGCCCTGCTATCACAGCACTGAAGTGAATGCAGTATAACATGCAGGTAGAAACAGGGAGAAGAGCAGTATTGAAATTATAAGAGCCAGCAGCTCTCCAAAGACAGGACAAGGAATAACTGAAAAACACAAATGCAAGCATAGTCTTTCTCAGAAGACAAAACTCAAACAAAGAACAAGCAAAGGACTTTTACATGAGTTTGAATGCATGAGGGTGTAGCACTCTATGTTGGAAAACCCTAGTCTCTGCAAATTCTGTTGTGATTTTCTGATTTGTTGTTCACAAGTTGTCCTACCTTGCTTTGGTAGGGTGACAAAAACAAAGGAGGATAAAGATTAAACCAGGTAGAAGGGAAGCAGAAGTACTAGGGGTGAAAAATTAGAATAAAGGGTAGGCCACTCCAAGGAACTAGGTATGCATGTGGGACTAAAGACACCAGCAAGCAAGGCAGCACAGGAGGTACAAATCGGAGACATTGATGTTGAGCCCCCATTAGTGAGTTATTAATGAGTTAAGAGGGCTGTGAGCTGGCTGAGCTTTCTTAACTGGGGAACTTATTGCCCCAGAAGCATGGCCTAGAGTGGAATCTCTCCATGACATCTCTTGCAGAGGAAGTAGGTTCAAACTCCATGAGGCAGAGGGGTGAGTCAAGCCTACACGTGCCCTTGTTATCAGATGCCTGGATGAAAGGCAGGTGGCACTAGCACTGACAACAAGCCCACTTCCACAAGTTCTACAGTCTGGTTCCTTCATTCCCTTGGTTCCTGTTAGAGGTAGTCCTGGTAGGAACATGTTGCTACAATTCTGCTGAAATTTCCACAAAACACCTTCTGAGTTTTTTTCAGCTCAGAAAACAAATCAAAGAACTTCGTGTTCAGCACAGTCCAAATGATACTGGCTTCTGGCTTCTCACTTTGCTTCACTGAACCATACACTCCAATATAATCCCTCTAACATGTCATGAAATTCTTAGAACAAGGCCAGATCTCTTTGTTGTATAGGTACCTCAGTAGCTAGTCATGGAGGCAACTTCACATTCCACCTGAAATGAACATCATCAGGGCTCTCTACTTGCTTCAGGAAACTGTAATTTGCCTCCTGTGCATAATCGGCACAAGAATGTATGTTGTTTGGCCCTGATCAATGTCTGAAGAGAACCTTGTGCCTTGTGCCTAAATCAGCTCTACTTAGAAATATGCGGATGAATTACTCTAAACGCTGTATAAACAAAAGCAGCGTTCAAACAGATTTGAGGCAAGAACTCTTGGTAACATATTTTTGTAGGAATTTTAAATCTTCAGTTATTCCTGGAATTCTTACAGCACTGCCAATAAAATTCACAATTCAATAAATATCAAATTATGTCTATTAATTAAAGACTACAGGTCACTCTGTTGGTATCCCCAGTCTAAAGAGTTGAACAAAAACATTTGCTTTGGATGCCTTTTTGAAGCTTGTTTTCTAAGATAAACAATCAAATATTAACAAATCTGAACAGCATTTTTAAATAAAAGTGAAGAAAATAAACAGTTTTTAAAAAATAGAAGAATGTCCAATCATAGAGAGGAAAGTCCCTACTTTAAATAAATATAGTAAATAAAATACCAACCATAGTATCATAGAATGGTTTGGGTTGGAAGAGACCTTCAAGATTATCTGGATCCAACTCCCTGCCACGGGCAGGGACACCTTCCACTAGACCAGGTTGCTTCAAGTCCCATCCAATCTGGCCTTGAACACTCCCAGGAATGGGGCAGCCACAGCTTCTCTGAGCAACTTGTGCCAGTGTCTCCCCACCCCCATAGGGAAGAATTTCTTCCCAATAGCCAATCTAAACCAAATCCCTGTCAGTTTGAAACCATTCCCTCTTGTTCTCTCACTACAGGTCCTTGTAAATAGTCTCTCTCCATTTTTCTTGTAGGCTCCCTTCAGATACTAGAAAACTACAATTAAGTCACCCCTAAGCCTTTTCCAGGCTGAGCAAATCCCAATTCTCTCAGTCTTTTCTTATAGGAAATATGCTGTATCCCTTTAATCATCTTGGTGGTCTCCTCTGGACTCACTCCAACAGATCCATGTCCTTGCTGTGCTGGGGACCCCAGAGCTGGAGGCAGCACTGCAGGTGGGGTCTCACCAGAGCAGAGCAGCGGAGCAGAATTCCCTCCCTCCCCAGCTGCCCACACTGCTTTGGATGCAGCCCAGGACACGGTTGGGTTTTGGGCTGCAAGTCCACATTGCTGACTCATGCCCAGTCTCCCATCCACCAGCACTCTCAAGTCCTTCTCAGCAGGGCTGCTCTCGATCTGTTCAACCCCCAGCCTGCAGTAATACCAGCAACTGCCCCGACCAAGGTGCAGCACCTTGCACTTGCTCTTCTTAAACTGGATGAGATTCCCATGGTCCTACTTCTCAAGCGTGCTGAGGTCCTTCTGGATGACATTCCATCCTTCAGATGTGTCACCTCACCACTCAGCTTGGTGTCATCTGTAAATTTGTTAAGAACGCACTTGATTCCTTTGTCATTGTCATTGGTGAAGATATTAAATAGCATTAGATGAAGATACTAAACAATGGTCCTCTTAGGGGCACTACTTGTTACTGATGTCCATAATGACTCTGAGCTGTTGACAACAAGCACAAATACTGGCAATAGAGCAAAGAGGGAAAAGCATTAGTTCAGCATCTCCTTTTCAGTGGGCAAGATAAGACAGTACTACCTCTATTTTGCAGATGAGAACTATAACGTGCAATGCAGCTGTTGTAGGCATTTTAGAAATTCAAATGGTGCCATCAGAGTAGAGGTGAATGTCCAGAATTGTCTGTATCCTCATTGTGGGCTGACTGTGCCACTATTTAAAATTCATGGCACTGTCAAAGACCCCTAGAGAAAGAGGACCTCACTGTTACTAGAAACAGGCACTTGCTGCCCACCAGGAGCCAAAACCTGAGTATGTCCTGGCATAGAACTCACTGCTTAATCAGCCAATTTGGCATCTTCCAAAACCAGTGTAGGATGAAAGGTATGAGGGGAAGGTGCAGCTGTAAGCACACATCCTCTCTAGAACTAGAAAACTGCTACCAAATTCTTTCTCTTAAATAAAAGCTACCAGAAGTTATGGCTCCTATTAAATATGCACTGATTTGGGACCTAGAAATATGTGTCAAACCTCACCAAATATCAAACTTATCTGCCTGTACATGTGATTTTGAAGACTGTTGGGCATGACTTTTTCATTTGTCCTGGGAAAGCTTTTGCTGATTTATCACAGATTACATGTTGATGTTTGCCTGGCAGCAGTCCCACTATCTCCGTTGACTTTGTTTCAAAGGGAGACCAGATTATCATCCCTGCAGCCAGAAGTGGGCACCTGAAGACAGTAAATTATATTTCCCAAATGGCCCCTAAAAAGCAGGTGCACCTTGAGTGCCTGCATATAGAAAGACGTGACCTGGCAGCACTGGGTCCCTCTGCCACGCTGCCCTGTCTCTCACCACAGCCAAAACCAGAAGTCTTGCAAAGAGCGCAAGTAGCTGTTTTAAAGTTATCCATTTTTAAACAGAGTGAACCACCCAATTTATTTTAAACTAAGACTGTTGCTTTAGCTTTTTTAAATTCTTGAGGGGTTTCTCCTGAGTTGAATGAACTTAGCAGTGCTTTTACAGAGTAAGTGTTTAAAACGTGTTGACCATACAACCAGCAAGATAAGTTCCACTGAAGAAAATTATTTAAGGTTCGATAAATCAGAGGAGAATTTACAACGTTCTTCTCTAATTGCTGGGAATAGTTTGAATGCAATAGGAGAACAAAAATATATTAAAATAAAAAGCATATTTTAATATATTGCAAACAAAAAAATCTACTGTATTATTGTACTGACATCAATTTACTCTCTATCAGATACCACGTGAGTCCTAAATCCAGATGTTGTATGTGGTAGTTACTGCAAGTTGATTGAGCCTATTGGGTAAAAAGCAATAGGAAAATAAGGCAGAGCATCTCACAGCATGCACAATCCTAATGTCCACATCAGAAACAAAATTATCAGACTTCTTACAGCTTGTCAGAAATTCTTTCCTATAAGAACATACATAAGATCTGTATAGATGAAGACTGATGGGGTTTCAAAAGATTCATGAAGAATGTTTCTTGTAATGCCAAGGTAAACTACAAAACAAATGCATACATGAGAATTAAAAATCTGCTGAAGCAGCACAGTATCACTGGAATAGGTACAACCACCCATCCCAAAACAATAGTTTTTGTTCCATTAGCATCTGGAAACTTAACCAGAACTTAAACCTTAAACTTCAGATAAGCCTGATTGCAAAATGAGCAAAATAAATAAATCTTCAGACTAGGAGCATGGTGGAGAAATAAATCTCCATTGCTTACAGGTGTTAGAAATCAAAACGACATTCAACATCCACTGCTTTTGTTTGGAAATCTGCCATGAGACAAAGCTTCACATTTTGTACAGATTAATTTACTACTCCTTTTGCAATCACTTGCTGCATGCCATATGCAGTGTTCTATGAAATAAGCAAACTAATTACAAGGTCCTGAACTAGACATACCCAAGGCCAGCACAAAATAAACTTCCTTCTGCTCTTGCACTTTAAAGCAAGATTTGGAAACAGATACGGAATACAGCAAACCTGGATTTCTGGGAGACGTCAGAGGACTTTCAAGCACACATCTAGAGTTTCCATACGTGAAGGTTTAAAGCCTACCTAGTTTTTGAGATGTCTTAATTATCTCATCAATGTCCTCAGAGGTCACCCTTCACACTGCAAAAATATTGCCCAGTGGAACAAGGCTGGCAGGTTGTATTCAGAAGAAAGTTGAATATGAGGTCAAAGGCTGTGCTGGACACCAGGACCCATGACACAAATGTGTGCAGGGCTTACATAATGCTTGCGATCTCCTGACCCTTGTTTACCTCTGATCAACGTAAGTAGTTACATCTCTTCATAAAAAAACACTGTGTGTGGTTTGAAAAGGCTAATGAATCTTACTTAAACTCCTCTGTCTGGGGCTTCCTCCCCTCTCTCATCCTGGTGCTAGGACAGGATTCAGACTCAAAGCACCAGAACTACACTCGTCATCCAGATACCAGGATGACAAAAAGTCATTTTCAAAAATAACAGGAGTACACTGGAAGCACAAGGAAGGCCTAATACCAGCTGCAACATGACAGAGATGACAGTCTCTGAGCAATGTGACTCTAGAGAATGCAGATCACGAAGCAGCTGCACCAAAGCCTCTTCATCAGACAGAGTTGAGAGAAGCAAGATCAAGAAAAGGAAAATGCCTCGTGACTTGGCAACTGCACCTAGTAACATTTATGCTCTCAACTGTCTGCCCATTTGCCAAAAATCTGAGTAAAAAACCACACTGGCTATTTTCCCTTCATGATGATTTGTCCTCTGACGGATATCTGTTGTGGAGAGCGAGATGGCTGGTGGAATGTGAGATCCATTTAAGGAGCAAATTGTGCAAAGATGACATGTGGGAAAAAGCAAATGGAAACTGTGCTGTGAGCGCAGGGATACACTGGTCCCTTCTGGTTCTGTCTCTAACACAGCTCAGGCCAATGCCCTGTCACAGTGCAGTGCATCATTTGCATAAACTCATGCTGCTTTAAGCATGAACATAATCTAGTTGAAGGCATCCCTGCCTATGGCAAGCGGGTTGGAACTAGATGATCCTTCAGGTCTTTTCCAACACAGACCATCCTGTGATTCTATGATCCTGTGATGACTTAAACCCCTAGAAGATACAAGTGCAGTGGCTATACTTGTAACAAGTGGAGTTGACTTTTAGGAAACAGGAATGATTCTGCAGATGAATTTTTCACTTTTCCTGTCATATTTTGTCTGTTCAAACGTTCTGACAAACACAACATCAGGATGCCTGGTGGTACAGTTTGAAGATGTGTGGGTTACTGTGCCATCTTAAAGGCCAAAGCTACTAAAGGGATAATGTCTATATATTGTGCAGAACAACAGGGAAGTGTGTTTAGGCCAATATTTGTTGAATCTGGAATTCTGTGCCTTGCAAGGCACCAGTGTTTGCTTCAGAAACAACTAACTAGACATGTGATCATGTAATTTTACATTTCGGCTTTTTCTTCTTTTTATTTAATTTTTTTCACGGAAACTTGTTGGCACAACTTTTCAGTCCTCTCTAATGAGCAGAACTGCAGTGGGCTGTAAATAAAGAATCACATTTAGAACATAAATGCAAACAAACTCAGTCTTCCATTCCCCCTCAAAATCACAAAGTATGGCTGGACCCCAAAGCTGCTGCCATTTGCACTGATTCATCTGCAAGGGCTTTGAGCAGATAGCAATGAATGCAGAAGCACAGGACGGGTGAAAGCACGAGCATGAAAAGAAGTGGATGCTCTCAGCTCCTCGCAAAGTGGAGTGGACATGCTGTTTGGCTGGCAATTTTTTCTCCCAAGGCATATAAACTTCTTGGGGTTTTTTTTTCTCGTGTTTAAGTGACCTGTTGGTGGTCTCCCCTTTGTTCAACTCTCCTGCAGCTTATGGGAGATATAATTGGGTTATTGCAAAAGCATCTCCACAGTAATGTTACGCATTTCAACGTGTTTGCTTGTTATACTTAAAAGGCAGTGTTCAAAGTGAATATGATATGGAGAACAGACATTGTAATTCATCACTATCAACAAAAGAAATAAATTACATGGATCCTTGTGCAAACTGGTTATTGGAGACAAAACCTGCAAGTAAAAGGATAGAGAACAGGCTTTAGACTGAGGGTCATTGAACAGAAAATTAGATGGATCAGCAGTGATAGGCTAAAATGTTAAATGCTGCCTTTACAAATTGTTTTGAACATCCAAATAGAGTATCTTATTTAATTTAGATAAACTGAATTTTCAGTGTTCAAAATAAAACACTGTTGCAAAAACAGGACTTAAAGCAGTGCCTGAAACCAGCCCCTCCTATTCTTCCTATTAATTCAAAGAGCAATAGTCTCAGGTGTGGAAAAGTAACGATTCTAACAAGCTGTAATGTGATTCTTCTGTGTACTTCGGCTTCTAGCATGGCACTAGTCAGGGACTTGACAACACAGCTGACAGTATTTCTCAGAACTATATAATTGAAGAAATGTTGAATATTTTCTGTTTGCTAGAAATGGTTGTTTTAACAAAAAGTTGTTTAGCAAACTTATTTTCCTCTAATCACGGAATCATTGAGTCATATAATGGCTGGGGTAGGAAGGGACCATGTTATGATCTGGTTATTAAAATTATTAGAAATGCTTCTGCCCCAATTAAGGTGCAAATGAGACCAGATGCCAAAGTTAATAATATGGGTTTTATTTAACAGGAAATGCAAGGCAGAGAAAAAGAGATAGAAAGAAATAGGAAAAAAGGCGGGGGGGGAAGAGAGAGAGTGACAGAGAGAGATTGAAGCAGAAAATATATCACCACTCAGTGGTAGTAATATTGTCATTAATCAGGAGATACCATTGTAGAAGATACCCAAAACACTTTCTTCCTTCTTTAAATTTCAGGAGAAATCTCACTAGCATTCATGTTACAAGAAATGCAGGAGACACGGTTCAAGATTGTTAAAAAATGTCATAGGTGGATTCTTCTACCTTTTTAATACATTTAATTGGAAAGGCTGGCTTCATTCTGCAGGTAGACACTGATGAAAGTTAAAAATTTGTGTAAATAACCTTTTAACTAAACAGTTACTAATTAATTGCATGCAAATAAACACCTGGGACAAAATCAAAATGTAGCTGCCAAAGTTTTCATAGGGAGTCTGCATTCACCATAAAATGGTTTTCATTTTTATTGGTTCCCTGCTTGAACACCCCTGAAAATGAGGCTGCATTTTTCTAGACAGGGGAATAGAATGTCACCCAAACTGATACATCTTAGTCCTAATAATTGGAGTCCTTTCACTACCTACTAAGCCCATAAAATTGCATGTAGCGGTATTTTCTAACTTACTCTTACATAATTAGAAGGATGAAATTTCAATCCATCTTGAGTTTCCTTTGTATCAAAAAGACACTAAAACTTTCTGGCAGACTGAAGCCTACCAAAAAGGTTCAGTAATTGCTTCAGACAGGGAAACATCATAAACTGTAGAAATCCACAGAAGAAGGGACTGACTTACAGAATAATGCTAGTAGTATTGGTATACTGATACTAAGATGTGAATGAAAACACACAGGAGTTTCCAGTGCATAGTGAGATTTAAAATAGTGGAGCACCTTCCTCTAGCAAGTAATAGCTTGTTGTTTGAAGTCTTGAAGGGACGAATTGAAATTCATCCATTAATGTCTAAAGAAAAATGTTTACATTTTTTTCAAACGTTCCAGATAACTTAGCATGTGTTACTTACCTGTTTCTCTTTCACAAACCTCATTCTCCGAGTGCCGAGATCCATGTCCCAACCATTGGAACCATAAACCATCAACAACTGTCCAGTTGCAAGCTTTTTTACTCCCTTGCATGCTTGGTTCTACCTAGCAATATGAAAGTGATAGCTCTTTTGTAGGTGCAATGCTCAGGTAAGAACATGCTCTCAGCTACCAGACAGGGCGCTAAAACAATTGAAAAACAGTTGAGTTTCCTTCCATCACCATTAACAGCTACTCAGGAAAAAATGCAGTTCCTGTTCTTGAAGACTGTAGGCACAGATTTCCAATCATCTGACACTGTGAAGCAGTAAAAAAATGCTTCACACTGATCTGTCCTAATGAATATATAGAGCAACCATACTTAGTAGAAATTAACTTTTCTGCTCTATTTAAGAGATATATTCTGCACCATCAGCGTTGTCAGAACTTCCAGGGCTGGAGGATGAGCCAGGTGCTGCAGATAGAGGACTTGAGAAAGTGAGAAAAGGCAATGGGGTAAGTCCCCATACCATGAAGGAATTCTGCTGAAGAATTTATGGGAGGCTTGAACTTTTGGGAGAGTCAAGATAAGGTAGAAAAGACAGTAACAGTTGTGTTTTAAAGGCAGATCTTATCAGACATTGGGTAGTGTTTAAGGAGAAGGGCTGGACCAGTGGTCAAGTCCTATGGAAAGATCTAGGTGAGGTTAAGACGTGAAATAAACTTTTGGAAAACTATTATCCAGTAACTGTAATCCCAGGCAACAGTGAGGAAATCCTACAAAACTTGCCTCTCAGGTACAGAGGACATAAGAGCTATGCCAACACTAGTGTTCCACGAAGGGCATGCACGATACAGACCTTTATTTCCTTACTCCCATTCAAATACCCCATACCATTCTTCATGCATAAAAGCCCATGCAATCCTAGCAAAAATAGGATATATTTATACAATTTAGAAATCTTAGTCTCAAGATACTCAAGAGATCAAGTGAAAATCTGAGAAGTCTAACTCTCTCTACACACTTCAATGTAACTAAATCTGGCCTTGCTTGATTAAAAACAATCAAGTTGTGCAATCATTTGGCTCCATGGCTTTTGAAACACAGGATGCTGGACTACATGAAGGGCAGGATGATTCTGGTCTCTTAAATGGTCAAATCAAGCAACATCATTTGCTGTTACAAGAGCACCTTCTACTGCCTGTGTAATGACATTGTGTCAGGAATGCTAAATGTTAAGGCAGGTCCCTCTGAACCTTCAGCCTGAGCAGTGCCCTCCTAGGAACTTTTAAAGGATGATCTCTTACAGCCTGGCAAAGGAAATTATGTAGATTTCAGACTATCTGTGTTTTAAAAAATAAATGTTCTTTGAGCTTCAAATCAAAATCCCACATACTTCTATGCTTATACTCTCTGACCCACCCAGATGTTTTCCCTGCTTTGTAATAGACTGCACTTATTTTTAATTTCTAGGTTGTATTTGAGTTCAAGTATAACCATTAGGACTATTTCCAATTTTGCTGGAGTGGGGTATCACATAACTCACAAACCACCCATCAATAACGCAGTAATTTTAATTACAATACATTTCCAATGTTTAGGCATTTGAATTCTTCACTCTCAAAGAACAACAGTGTACTGCCAAATTAGACACTAAAGAAACTCTAAACACTCTTTATCAAAATGCTACTACAACCATCAGATACATTTAACCATTATAGACTTATTTGCTAGAGAATATTGGAACTTTTCCTTCTTTTTTTTTTTCTTCTTTTACTTTTTTTTGGTGCTGTATCCTCTTGATAAATTTGCCCAAACTGATGTTGAGTATCCTCACCTAAATATCTCTTTCAGGAGAAAGATATCCATTCATTAGCTGCCTGTGAATTATTACATTAATCAATTTAATTGCAACATGACACCATAAAGAAGCTCTGACCTTAATGAACCTTACAGACACTAAAAGGGATGACTCAGCAACCGAAATGCAGAACAACAGACCATAGAAATCATCTATTAAATCATTCCATGGTGACAATCTTTTATGCTTTGCAAAAGACTTGTGAGCGTCATATTATTTCCAGCCTTTCCAAGAGTTAGTAACCCAGTTCTCCATTAATGGAACTAATGGCACCATTGCCACCAAAACCAGTGTACTGTGGGTACTTGTACTAATGGTTAAAACCCTTGCTGTTCCTTCTATCGCCAAATTATTGTCACTAGGTAAAAGAGAGTTTGTATACACAAAGCAATTCTCCCCAAATACACCTGCTTTTCCCTCGTAATTTGTTCCTTAAGCATCCCGGCACCCACATAGGGCGACATCTTCCACGGGGAGGCTGGTTTCACCCGCCAGGGACATCAGACTTGATAAATCTGCAAATCCTGACTTTTCTGTAGGGGACTGTGGGGAACTGCCAGACATTAGTGAGCAGCAACCAGAGGAAGAGGATGAGGTTGCCAGGGTTTTGAAGAAGGGCCCAGCACCCTGAATCAGAAGACTTTATGGGCTAGGTCTTGAAGATAGACTTCCACTCACAGGAAATAATACTTTTAAAGACACTGATTTAATGGAATCATAGAATATCCTGAGTTGGAAGGGACCCACCAGGATTACCAAGACCAACTCCTGGCCCCCTCATAGCACGGGATGAAGAATCCCACCATGTGCCTGACAGCATTGTGCAAACACTTCTTGAACTCTGGTGGGCTGGGTGCCATGACCACTTCTGTGGTGGAGAAGCTTTGCCTTACCAAATGTTTTAGGAAACATTTCCACTACTTAACAGTGTCCCACTCTCTATGGGAAGGCTAACAAAATAATTTTCAGAAATGAATATTCAGCAGAAATCTTAGCACCTCGTTTTTGCATAATACTTTCCCTAATCAAACTTCAGCCCAGTTTAGTTTTTCTCCCTTTTCTAAGTGTCTGGACAACACCAAATGCTTGCACTTATGCTAATTCTGTTCTTGTGTGACATCATGATAAACTTGGCACTGGTTTTGAATACACACCAGTGGGGACAGGTGGAATTTCCATACAGTCCTTGCTGTAGATTTTAGCACGTACTCCTCAAATGGAATGTTTTTTTCAGAGATTGTGCCTTAAGACATCATATAAATACATGCACACACTCTGAGACAATTCAAAGGTAGG
This sequence comes from Cephalopterus ornatus, assembly GCA_013396775.1. Classification (NCBI taxonomy): domain Eukaryota; kingdom Metazoa; phylum Chordata; class Aves; order Passeriformes; family Cotingidae; genus Cephalopterus; species Cephalopterus ornatus. The sequence goes on along the minus strand of VZRE01011181.1, from coordinate 93,591 downwards.
TGCCCTAAGTGATAGACAAGATAACTATCTTTCACTAGAGAATACACTGCAAGGAGTAATCTTATTTCCCTGTGCCTTTGATGGAAACTACAAGGAGTCACAGGCTTGAACTGAAGTGAAAGCTGTTTGGGATAGGCATTTTGAATAGTCCTTTCTAGTTTCAAGAAAAATATAGATGGGTAGTAGATTGCTTAGAAAACTATGGAGACTGTACCATGGATATCTTGAAGGACACACCATATAGGCATTTGTCAGGAATGACTACAGTGATGCTGATCCTGCCTTGGATAGCAGGATGGATCCCCTTAGGGGATGAAATTGGGTGTAATGGTAGATTTGAGCATCTTTGTTTCTTCCTCACAAGAAAACAGGTCAGGGAAGTCCCCTCTACAGGCCTGTCCAAGACTCATCTGTGTCAAATGTTCCATGTAGTTGATTAGAGCATGGTGCTAATAATACCAAGGTCATGGATTTGATCCCTGTATGGGCCATTCACTTAAAAGCTGGACTCGAGGATCCCTGTGGGTCCCTTCCAACTCTGAATATTCTGTGATTCTGTGAATCATGTCAGCAGTGTGTATAGCCCTTCCTCACTACTCCCTCCACCCTCCATGGCTCCTGTGCACCCACATTTCCAGTCTGTGAACCAGAGTCCAAAGCTGTCCTTTCCTGTACACCAGCAGTGATTGGACCCGCTCTCCTACCATCAGGAAGGGCAGACTGGGGTACTTGCCCTGGATGGATGTTGCTAAGGCCTTTGACAGGTAATTTTGGGAGAGCAGCTGACCAGAAAAATAAAACATTTTCTTTGATCCTTTATATGTACTGAAGGACAGGGCAGTGTAATGGGAATATCCTTACGCATCTGCCCAGTTCCTATGTTCTTGTCCAGGCAGCTGCTCTTGTCTGCAGCCAGAGACAGGGACTGGATTTGATCCAGGGAGTTAACAGTTCCTTCAAGCAAGGCCAGAGGCATCTTATTAGGTATCAGTGCCATGCTAGCTCCATCCAGATGGAGATATGGTCTTACATGTTACAAGGGTGTCAGTGAAGACCGCAGGCTGCCTGCCCACGTGCTGACATGCAGCTACCTGCAGGACCCACATGCCAATCCCACCACTGCAGTGGAGGAGAGGGATCAGCTTAGACCATCCAGGGGCAACAGTGGCCCATCAGCCAATGCAGCAACTCTTCTCTCCCTGTCCCACCTGCTGGGAAGATCCCCCTTGGTGGATCCTGTCCGTGGGGTGCCTGCTTAAAGTGGGAAAGCAAGAAGTCCTGCAAATCTCCTGCCCCTCAAAGCCTAGGGGTGAGCTTTGTGCTGTGGTGGTTCTCCATGGCAGAGGACATGGAGCAGCAGGCCTGCACCCCGGCTGCATGTGGCATCAGAGGCAAGCAGACATTTAACTTCTGCTGGTGGGAATGTTAAAAAAAGGGAGAAGAAAGTTTCCACAGTGGCTGCTCCCCCACAGCCAGTAATTACTTGAGTGCTTCAGCCCAAGCTTGTGACTTGGAACAGGGATAGGTTCCACACCATGCTCCCACTGGCAGGGCACCGTTCCTGTGGCAGTCACACACCATGTTCAGGTGAGAAGAAGACCTCCACACAGCACGCGTGCAGAGATGTCAAGGGGGGCTGCATGAGCTCAGTCCACCAGGAGGGAGTTGGGTGCCCACGCTGCACGGCATACAGACTTGCCAGATAGATCCCTCCTCTGGGGCTATGAGTTAAAGGTCCCAACTCCTCCATAATCCTCAAGCACTCCCTTCCCACTCCACCAGTTTTGCAGGTGCAGGGTACAAACACATAAAAAGCTGCACACTGGACAGGACAGTGGTTGATGTGAGTGGCAGGCAGCAGGGATCTCCCAGAGGAATGCAACCCACACCGTGACTCAAGAACTGGCATGCAGCTGATGAGGAGCTGCTAGTTTGGCTTCCTCTAAAGCAATGCCCATTCACACATACTGAAACCACTCCATATGTTGGCTCCATGCGTGGTAAAACAGAGCCAAGCACTTAATTTAAAAATCCCTCTGCAGACCAAGGATAAATTGGTAGCGCAGATGCAGTCCTAGTCCACAAATGTCAGGTGAGATTCTTTTTTATTCATTTGAATCTTGTTTTCTGTCATGCTTTTGTCTTTCTCTCTGTGAATTCCTCAGAGCAAACACATAAAGCAAGACGTCAATAAGGATCATATGAAACTTACCTGTTCTGTTTGGAGCAGACTGTCAGAAGCTATTAAATCATTAACAATGCAGAAAAATATTCACATCAAGATCTCCAGACTAACTGCTTTTATTGCAAAGATATCCATGAATTTTATGGCAGGTTTGGGGTTTTATTTAACTTTAGAGTACATTAATTTAGTCCTTCTCCTTCTTCTTCTTCCTCTACATGCACATTAGGCATTGTAACTAACATTAAAAATAAATTCTGGTTGTAGAGTGAGGCATTAAAAAGTTAAGGAATATAAAATTTAAATTCACCAAGTTAATTTTACTTCAATAGCCTTGATAATCTACTAAAAAGACTGTTATTCTGTCTTCTGCATCTTCTTCCCTCAATGTGTTTTTTAATGTAAACCATCAAATTTCTGTCATTAACACATATTTATCCATAAAAATCATTTAAACAAGCATTTGCAGGGACTTTGGAAAATCTCAGTTAGCACTAAGCTGTTTCTGTCAATACTGAATGCATGAATGTCATATATATTAGTAACCTGAGTGCTTCATTAATTAATTAATTCCTTTTTTTTCCAACAGGAAGGAGCGAAATCTCTGTTGAGATACCCAAAATGTATTTCATTGCCTGTTTGTCTAAATAGCTATCCATTTCTAGAAGTCTTTTCAAGACAGATGTTGTTAATCAATAACCAAATATTTGAAGATGTTTGCCTCAGGTATGAGAAATTGAGACAGAGCTGGGAAAGTGCTAAGTGATGAGCCATGTATAATTTTTTACTTTTAGTTAAATCATTAATGTTTATTACATGCATTATTGACATTTCTAAAACTATCACTCATATTCCAATGTCAGTGTGACACCACAACAAATATTTGAAAAAAGATCTTTTAGATAAATTCACGTTACTGAAATGTCGTAAGGCCAAAAGAGATATGGAGCACAAAACATTTCGATTCATGTTATGGATTGGCCAAAACAATCAAGTTCTGTTATTTTCACATCTTCATATTAAGTTCTTTCAATCTCCCTGAAAATAAGTAAAAATCTGCACTTTAGCTGGTAATCCAAGAGGTACATCAAGCTTCCTGGTATATTAAAATAGTGATGCAGGATATTTGAGATGCAGAGTGCCTAATATTGCATTCAAAAGGTACGTAGATGTGGCACTTGGGGCTATTTTTTAGTGGTGAACATGGTGGTGCTGTGATAACTCGATGCTGTTAGGGGTCTTTTCCAACCTAAGCAATTCTATGACTCCATTCCTTCTTTCATTATACATCCACTCTTCTTTTCTCAGCAGCGAGGTTGGCTGACCACTGGAAATCTTCAGCCTCTTGTCTCTTGTTATGGCCACCAACTGCCAGCCCCCACCACTGTCGCCAGAACACAGGTCCTTAGCTGAATTCAGCTGTTTTGCTGAATACCTTGCTGAAAATTTCCATCTTTACCTCATCAAAACATAGGGCTTCAAAAGATACACTCCCTGGTCATTTCTGAGCTGTTGTCTTCCTTCTTTGCCTGCACTGCACGATACTACAATTGCACTAAAACCAGAGTTTTGACTAACTTCTGAACTTCTAATTTTATCCCTGTGAAATCCTCTTAGAACTAGAGAAAAGTCAAATTGTTTGTACTTTTGTGTTGTGAAAATGCAGTAGGGAAACTATCAGTGTTCACTTTTCAAAGACTTTAATGGATTTTTGGATGCAGTTTATGTTACATGGGAATAGTTCGAATAGAGGGTTTACAAATGATATATAGTGTGTGAAGAAAGATACCTCTTCTTATTGTCATTAAAAAATGCTTTTGCCATCACGACAGTCCTCATAAAGTAATTGCATTTTGATGCTTTTTATTCTCTTGGGAAAACCACTCCTTCACTTGCTCCATCTGCAACTGCCCAGAGCCAGAAATTGCACTGGAAATAAAACATTTAGTAGGTGTTTTATTTTTGTTGCTTGGGTATTTTGCCTCTCAGACTGGCAGACCTGTGAATGCTGGGAAGACATTGTTGTCAACTGTGTGTAGGGCAATAAATTCCTTACATCTTTCACTGGTTATCTGTGCAGTTGGTTAAAATGCAGCACTTCCACAGTTTCCATTCGATTTCCCTTAGGCACAACACTGCTGGTAGGCAATGCAGTGCCTAGGTTGGTAAAAAATTAGAACAAAAAAGTCACAAAAAATGGAAAGTCTGCCAAGGCCTTTAAAGCCATTAATTTGCAAGGAAAAGTGTCTTTGCTTAAATAAATTCTACGCACATTAACTGACATGGCTAAAGCATTCTAGGATGACTTTCTACTCAGATACCTGGTTTCTTGTTTGTTCATTTTTGGAGGGAAAAAGAAGTTTAGTTAGATCCAAATTTAACAGTAAGACCTTTGACACCATGTAGTATTTATGGCTGATTTCAGCTGTGGGTTTTGTCTAGTTTCTTTTTTTTTTTTTTTCCAAAACTACCAGTTCAAAAAGCTGTAGAAAGGAGCATCATAGCACTTATTTTAATGCCTGTCTGTTTCTGTATCTGGAACTCTGATGAAGTTCTTGGTCCTAGGAAAGCTAACTGGTTTATACACCATCATCAGGTTATAAAGATTGCATCCTTAGCACAGACAAGGGAAAAGGGTCTTCACGAATGAACACTAACATTAGTATTAACTAGAAAACTCCCATCTTCTCATTATAAGTCCATACATGGCTTTTTTTAAGGTCTGTCTTCTCTCTGCCTCATCATCTTTCTCTGTAAGCTGTAGCTTAAGTGCCAGAGTTAACTATGTGCCTGGTGGGTAGTGAAAAAGAACTGATGAGCAAAACCTTCCCACTCATTTTATACCTTCATGAAAGGTTCTGATTTGCACCATTTCCAGTGAAAAGAGAACAGGTGGTACTTTGAAGAATTACATCGAGGCAAAATATTGTATTTGGCATTTAAATTCAAATTTGATAGCAGTTTCAGAAATGCCTGAGCTAGACAGTCAGTGCCAAGGGCTACATTTTTCATATTCTGTAATGTTCTTCAGTAATTGCTCCAAGACTCATACAGAGAAAACAGTGCACAGTGAAGGCTGTTACTAATTTTTTTATCAAAATCATATGATTCACCTTTCTGATTTTTTAAAGTTTCAAAGCTGTTCTTGCTTTGGTTTCTGTCTTAAGAGTTCTCGATATGAAACACCACTTACATGTTTGCTGCAGCTCCTGAGGGTTGTACACATGTGAGTAATAACAATCAAGATGCAGTAAATTTCCTGAGGATTAATGACTGGCTGGGAGGAGACAAAGGTCATCAGCACAGCCAATGATCATTAACCCAAGCTGGTCATTAATCTCAAGAATTTACTTCATGCCAAGGTCAGTATTTATTATTATTTTAAGCCAGCAATGAAAAAAATATGGCCATATGAATTTTTATTTGATAGGTTTAATGGTAACATCTAGCATAGTTTAGAAAAAAATTAATTTTACTTGGAAGAATTACATTAGCTAATCAGACCACCAGCCCACCTTCCAGTGATTGATTAGTTTTGCTTTCTTTAACATATGTACGGTCAGAAGGGATTTAGAGCATTTTTCTTCCATGAGCAATTGCTGTGGATCTATTAAATAGTGACCTTATTTGTGTATTTATTTACAAGGTTTTATTTCCTTCCCAAATTTTAACTCCTAGAGCTTACTTACATCTCTCTCAAAATATTTGTATGACTGAACATCTGCTCAAGTTATTAGTTTTTAAAGTAATGTTTCAAAAGACTGCTGTTTGAAAGTGAGGATGTTATAGCTAACTAGGGGGTGTTTACAATGTCGGGAGCATTTACTCTCTTTGGAAGCAGTACTCCCCTTTAGTACCCTCTTTTCCCTTTCCTGAACTCAATATCCAAAAAACTAGATACCAGCAGCCCTTGTGCCTAGGCACCAAAGGTGCCATGGAGCTCAAATGTCCCCCAACTCTTCTGGCATATTCCAAAGTACTATTGATATAGGTGACAGCTGAAGAAAACAAAGACTCAGCAAAAGGGGGGGAAAATGCAACTTATCTTACACAATGCAAGAAATATTTAGATGTTTCTAAAGCAAATACCATTTTGCATGTTTCAAGATGGAGCTTGCCTTGTTTTCTGTTTCTTCTTGCTAGGAAATTTGTCCCTGTGAGTTGCTTCTCAGCCTTTGCAATTCAAATCCTGAGATGACTATTTCCCTCTTTGCTCCCCCCTGGGGATTTGCTGCTGAAAGAGAGTTCAGTCCTCCAAGTTTACATGGAACTGTGTAGCAAACACAGATCTACAGAGCTTGGACTACGTTTGAGTCAACTCACCACAGATCACAAAATATTTTCCAACATTTCTTACAAACTTTAGCTCCATGCTAAGCGACCAAAACAAGAGAGTCATGTGCTACATGAAGAGAGCAAGAACGACAAGGATCCATCACAGCAATTTTACTTGCTCAGCTGCATCCTGGCTCCAGCTGAGGTCAATCTGCAATGCTTTAGAGCATGGCTCACCAACCAGGCACCTTGAAGACTTTAATACTTTTCTAAATCACCTCATTTATTTTTACTGACATATGTTATGTTTCTACTTGTGACATATTTTTATTATTTCCTTTAAAATATATTAACAGGTGTGTGTGTGAAAAATGGACATCTTAAGGAGGTGGTTGTTGCTGGATAAAGACTCGATTTGAGTGTAGTCCAATGAAAATGTTACACTATGCAGTCTTACAAGCCAAAAAAAAAAAGCCTTCCCAAATCTCATATTCTGATTGTAGTTCAGGCTAACTCAGCCAGAAATATGTTAATACGCAGGTTCCTTCCCACAGTATATTCAGTTTCTTCTTTCAGTCATGCTTTGTTGTATCTCTTTCTTTTACTTTTCTTAAACAAACCAAGAAACATAATTAAAGTCCTGATATAAAGTTATGGAAAGTCATAGCAAACATGGCCTCCCATCCAGAGTCGCATTCATGTTGGTGGCAGTCTGCTCCTCACCTATTGTACCATCATGAGGTCCTTCATTATAGGCCAAATTTTGCTCTTCTATTTTTGGCTGGACAATGTATGATTTCAGGACTTACTCTACAAAAGTACTGTTACGTGAATACTTGTGACTTGAACTTCTCAGTGTACGCTCATGAAGCAGCTACAATATACACACCCACAGACAATGTATGTTTTGTCTTTTTCCTCTCACTGTCGAAATGTTTTTGTTAGGCAACCCTCAAGAAAATTGTTCCTCTGAGGTGCTTAATGACATAAGCTTGCTACATCAATAGCTCATGTTTTGGTAGACAACTGCCTATCCCCATCCCCCTTCCCTTGGCTTTTGGAGCATAATGGTAACAAACTTCAAATATCATGAAAGACATACTAAGGTTGTTTTGAAGTGAAAACCATTTTTAATATCTCTTCATTAGATTTTCATACTAAAATGCATACAGGGAAATACATACAGGGAAACCCACAATATTTATATGGAAATTTTGTTTAGTTTCTTAATAGTCATGCTTTCCTTTATTATATGAACATATTAAAATGGTCCAGAAAATAATAGAAGGTGCTGGAAAAACATGCCTAATATATTCAAACAGACAGACAGAGAGAGATAAAAAATTTACTGGTGTGAGAAGCACAGCCAGCCTGATCTAGTATCAGTGTCAGTATAATCAGTATCACCAGTGTAAGCCAGGAGAAAGTACAGGGAATCTTCTCCATGGCAGGTGTTTTCCCTCATATTTTTACAAGAAAACTGTATTAGAATCAGAGAATCATTGAGGTGAAAAAGACCTCCAACATCACCCGAGTTCAACTTTTGACCAAACACCAGAGCACTGATTACCACATCCAATCATTTTTTTAGTACTTCAAGGGATGGTGACTCCACCACTTCCATGGGCAGCCGATTCCAGTGATGAACAAACCACCCTTTCACTGATGAAATTCCTCCTGATGTCCAACCTGAATCTCTCCTGATGCAGCTTGAGGGCATTTCTTCTTGTCCTGTTACTAGTTAGCTGGGAAAACAGCCCGACTCGCACCCGGCTACAACCTCCTTTCAGGCAGCTGTAGAGAGCGACAAGGTCCCCCCAAGCCTTCTTTTCTCCAGGCTGAGCCACCCCCAGATCCCTCGGCCACTCCTCATAGGACTTACGCTCTAGACCCTTGACCAGTCCATCATCCTACAATGGATGGACAAAGAATGGACTCCCAAGCAAGTTTTCAGAAGAAAACCCAGGAGGAGCAGTCCTGCAGTGAAACGACAAGAAGCCATGAACACAAGCTGAAACAAGCAAAGTTCAGGCTGGATGTGAAGAAAACCCTTCTCACCCTGACCCTCACAGTCAAGCAGTAGAACAGTTACTGGATAGTTTGTGCAGGCTCCATCTTTGGAGGGTTTCAAAACCTGCCTGGAGAAAGCCCCAGGCAGCCTGGTCTGATCCCAGAGATGGCGCTGCTTTGGACAGGAGGTTGGACCAGAGATCTGAACCCCTTTTCTGCCTGAGTGCCACTTTGATCCTACAGTTAGAGGCCTCTTACTAGAAATAGTAAAAATAGAAAAAAAATCTGCTCAAACCTTCTCACTATGTTTGGTTGTTCTTAGGCTTCTTCCTTAGAGGTGATTCAGGTCAAACCAAATCACCTTTTTTTAGTGAGTTTCTCTGGTATAACTTGCTTCAACAACTCAACAGAAAATAACATCTTTTTTCTACTAAGAACTCTCAGAACTCACTTTTAATGTAGAGTAACCCCATCAGAATTAAAACGAAGTACATAATGTTTGAATAACCTGAGCATTTAATAAATTCTACTCTAAGTGCACATTCGTGGACAGCTGCTTTTTATTTAAAGCAAAAGTGTTAGTGTATTTTATTGTCTGTTCCTTAAATAAATTGCTTGAAACTTTTGGCTTCATTTACATATTTTGAAAATTAGTTCTATTACTTAATCATATACTGCGAAAAAAAAGTACATTTCTTGCCTTTAAGTTTTATGAGTTCCTGAAAACTCACTTATGGTTACAATTTTTTCAGTTCATACAATGTAATTTTCAACATTCACTGTTTTAAAAGCTTCAATCTCAATTTTTTCTTACTTTCCCTTGCCTCACATCCTAATTTATTCTCCAGAAAGACAGTCTTTTCCTGGTTTCAGCAGCTTTCTGTCAGCCATTTATGAGCTTATTTATAAAACAGCACACAAAAAATAGAATTATATATATAAAAATGTATATATACATCACCACAAAATACATATTAAGTAGATACAATACTATTTTTATATCTTGCCATTATAAATATACGTACGCTTATAAACCTTTACACCAATATATTTAATAGTATAATAATATACAGTTTTGTTTACCCTGTTCTAACCTAAGAGATGCCTATGGTATCTCTTGCATTTGCTAAACAGTTTTTCCCTGATTTTCCATGATGGTGATTTATTTTCTGATGAATGACAACAAATTTATCCTGAAATGTTTAAGGACAATTATAATTGTTCTTTCTAGGTCTTCTGTCTTCTGTTTATGAACACTAGAGTAGCTACAGTTCTGATGGAGTCAATAAAGTTCTAATTTAAAATAAGTAAAGAGCTGATCTGGTGCATTTATACCTACTCAGATGCTTATGATAAGACAAGATTGATATTAATTATAGTTATCTCTAACACTGACTAATTTAAATAACTGACTGACTGTGGTGTTGCTGCTTCTCTATAGAGTCCTGTATAGAACTTAGTTTTTTGTAAGTTCTTGGGGAAATCATACACCATTCCTGCCCACTGAAGGAGGAAACATTGATATCCCGATTATAAAAGAAAATTCCACTGCTCTGCTGCTTCAGGTGGTTTGGTTTAAGTTGTAGAAGTACACCAAAGAACTTGATCATTGGTGACGGAAAAAACCCAATTCCATTTTGTTACATTAGCTGTAGGTTTTTCCTAGGTTTCTGGCCTACATCCAGTTTAAAAAAGTATATATGACTACTTACTACACATTCTCTTTCTGCTCAGTTGATTATGGCATTATTCATTTTCTCTCCTGAAGTGTTGAAATACTTTTGTACACTATTAAAAAGTTCCTTGCCCTTTCCCTAAGGGAGCTGCATTTCAATGTTGAGTGATGTAATTCCTTCAATAGCTGGTAACTGGTTTTTAAAGTTTAACACGCACTCTGAGATCTTTTCAGGAAGGGCTATAAACAAGTATCCATCATTCTTACTCTCTAATGTGTTGTCCCCGATCCATTCCTTAGCAGGTCTAAAAATTCCACAGTGTGACTAAACCTTACCATGCCGTGATGTATTGCTGCAATGTCATGAGGTAAGGGCAAGAATTTTCATTGGTCAGGAGGGAAGCAAGGAAGCAAAAAAAGATTTGAGCTACTCACCTTAGAAATACAAAAGAATAGCGTATAAAACCCAGCACTGACTCATCCAACAGGATCTGTGGAGAATGGGGAGTTTTACTGGAGTACAAAGTGCAAGGTTTGGCTTTTGGTATGGTTTGGGAACTCAGGTATACAATTAGAAAGGGTAATTGGGAAATGTGACACTTGGAAAAAGAAGTTAATTATCAAAAGACTAGAAATTAGTAACATCCAAGTGCTTTTCACAGCAACAGCAGCAATAGTTCTTTGCTTAATAATCAGGGAAACAGTAAAAAGATTACAGTATTTTGGCCTTAGCTAAGTAATGAGCGTGTTATTTGAGCATGTCAGGGTCAAAAGGGGATGACAATATTTGATTGTGGTGAAAGATGGAAGCAAAGGAATGAGTGCATGCAGGACTAGGCTTCAAACCTGACTGGTTAAATAACCATCTCAAGCACGATATTATGAATATGCAGTGTCAAAAAGAAATAGAATAAAAGACTGATCAGTAAAAAAGCTATGTCTTGCAAGCTAGAATATACAATGTAACACAAGGAATGTTAAAATAAATTTGAAATAGTCTTAATGAAGACTACTGCCCCACCCCTGGAAGTGTTCAAGGCCAGGTTGGATGGGGCTTGGACTAGAGAGAGGTGTCCCTGTCCATGGCAGTGGGATAGGAACTAGATGAACTTTAACATCCCTTCTAACCCAAGCCATTTTATGATTCTGGGATTCTACTGAAGATATTAAATACTAGAGAAAAATGGTTTGCACACGTGTTCAAAAAGACAAGAAGGAAAGCAGCAGGACCTCTGAACTGTTGACCTGGAATTACACTTAAAAACAACAGGCATGATGATTTGGGTTGTGATGGCAGAGGCAGTGTATTACTGCAGTGCCTGCCTCCATTTTTGAACACAAAAATCATCTACTTAGAGTCCCATGCAGCTTCAGATGTGATGTTATGTGGAAAAGTATGAACTAAGCTGGCAGTCACGGAATTGGCAGCAGAAACATCAGGTGAACAAGAAACTGATTAAAAGTTAGTCATATACCATACCGAAAATGAATAGTATGAGGTTCAAAGTCACTAATGGTTACTTCCTGAAATATCAGTCTTGGGGCTGATTTTACTAAAGTTTTTTTATCAGTATCCTTGGCATCACTATGATGACAACATGAAATCAGGAGACAACCTTGGGGGGGGTGAACAAAATGGCCAAAATGTGAGCAATAGGCATGCAAAAACGAAACTATTAAAAACAATAAACTGCTATGGAATCCTCACTTTATAATCAGTTATTTGGAAACCATTGAGGAAAAAACAAGGAAAACCAGAATGGAAAGAAACTGTTTCTGCAAAGAAAGTGCAACCATGATCCTGGGATGTACCAGGAAAATCCCACAAGAGATAATGAAGCTAGTAAATTCTTCAAAGCATCAATAAGGCATTACCTGTAGTCTTTTGTACAAGTCACATTCAGGGTGAGGTCTGACTTGAGTCCATACAGCGAAAGTGTAGAAGTGCAGTAAGAGAAATTAAAATAATGTCTTATGACAGGAAACTGTTAAGAATAATTCTTATTTAGTCAAGCAAAACAAAGGCTGATGAGAACCTTTCTTTGTCTACAAATCCATCAAGGAAAAACTATGAAAAGAATCGCTTAAGCTTACATCCTTGCCAGAAGAATAACTGAGTATAAAATCTATCACCTCTGCATTTAGGCAAGCAATTACAAGGTTTCTAATGACTAGAGCACCAAAGTGTTATAACAGCTTTTCATTAGAAATATTGGTGGCAAGAAGCCTATATACTTTTAAGAAGATACTTGCTCAGTTTGAGAAAGAGATTATAAGATGAGGTTGCTTGTTGGACTACACAGATAAAGAGATTTCTTCCAGACCTTTCTTAGCAGTTCTGCATTTGCAGTTATCCTGGTAGCTCCACTTCCTCAAATGCAGTGAAACAGGAGCATTCACAGGTCCAGCACAGGTCTACATTTCTTCCAGGACACGGAGTGCCAGATGCAGCTGTGAAATGTTTGCAAATTTTATAATGGAGATCTCTGAGGGCTGACAGGCAGTTGGGAAATCATGGGTTAAGGATTTGCTGTATGAGAAGTATGGCACTGAACTCCAAATGGGATGAAGCCATACATCTTAGTGTAAACAAATGGTTATGATTCCTGTCAAGACCAATTTTTCATCCCCATAAAGCCTACTTTAATAACATAGCACAGGCACTACTAAAAAACATATTCCCCTATTAGCCTTCCAACAACTTCCCAAAATTGAAATAGAATCTGTTTTGGCAAAAACAGTACAGTTATCTACCAAGAAAAACATTTTAGGTACGCAGTTATATAAGCAATAAAAATAAATGTTTTGTAAAATTCACCCAGAAGGACTTATAAGTATTAAAAAACCCCAATAATAATTAACTAGATTTCATGAAGTATGAAACAGCCAAAAATAATAACCAGTACAGCTGAAGATGGTGAAGTAATTTCTTCTACAGCACTCCAAAGCTTGACCACCTGTAGAGATTAAGAAAATACATCCAAAGAATTAATCTTCCCAATATGGACACAATGCAAAATTCTGTCTCTTAACATGACTTCATTTTGCCAAAGTAATGGAATTTTATGCAAGCTTAATATGTTTTACAAGTATTTGTTTCTCTGGCACAGCAGCAAATCTTTGGAAAGACAGATGAAATGAAGGAGTATCTACTGGGTTTCCTTTTGAGCTAAAATAACTCCTGCCAAGCCCCTGGGCCATGGAAGCAGTCTATTTTGCTCCACTGATGGTGCAGGTGAGAGCAGATTAACATTAACCTCAGTCAGAACTCACCATTCTGACACAAATGTGATATTCCTACTCTTCATCAGCCAAGAGGTTTCCAGTAAAGGAAACTATTATCTTCTCACACGCTAAGATCTCATTTAGCCTGTATTTAGACACCATGTTGAATACCACAATAACTCTTATCAGAACAGGATGATGAAAGAATATGACAAGGACATAAATTACAAGCCAACAAGGACTAATTTAGTTGGCAAAATGAAGGTTGAGGTAGGATATGATAACACTTCATGTGGGGGAATAAATGAAAATAACATTTTAAATTAAAAGTAATATTAGTACAAGGTCAGGTCCATGAATAAATTTACTCTGAAAACTGAAGTTTTCTGAACTTCTCAGTTTCTAGAATTGCTTTACACTCTAGATGGTGGACCAAGAAACCTGTTTTAAGATAAAGCTTGATGGTTTCATTTCCATGACAGGACAAAAATGATCCTTGAGTTAAAACCTCATCTTTGGATCTCTGAATATTTATCTCTGGATATCTGATTGCATTCACTTACCCCAAAAGATTGGACATACAGGACAGTTGCTTACTACAGACTCATCATAAGTCTTGGCACGTATTTCTGGTACATTATTATTATTGATAATTTCTGTTGGCTACTTGAAAAAGGTTGGCCTTGAGGCTGAAGAGCAGCATGCTGATTTTACTTGGAAATGTGGGACACAGCTAAAGTCAGGATGCACTGCATAATGCTGAATTTTCAGTTAAATCTTCCAGGTACCCGGCTGGTGAGCTGTTGTCCGACACTTGGGTCAGGCAACGCTAGTTAGCTGCTCTTTTTTGTTATTGTTGGGTTTTGGGCTTTTTTCCCCAGTGTGCAGGCTTAGTCCTTTTTCTAAGAGAATTTACCCAAACAAATTTCTTGTTATGGTAAGAACTGAGTATAATGATGACATCATGTTTTTCTCACATCTATGTATGTAAAATGGATGAACAACAAACTTTCAGTACAAATTATCTATTTCACAATTCTTTGCAATGGAGGGTGAAAGATGAGATCCTCACATGACACAGAAACTCCCTTTCTGTGTTTTTCTATATTTCTATGCAAAGCTGACCCTACAGTGGATACAGAAATAAAGAGGAAAAAAACAGCTTCAAAATAAGTTTAGCGGCACTTATGAACTACAAGCTGTTTAAAAACGTTCTTCTGTAGGAATGGCAGATATCCTCTGTTTTAGAGAAGCCATTTACAGCTGCAAGTGAAAAATGGAAACTGGTTATCTCTCTCGAGTTCCAGGAAAAAAACAAAATGCAGGGCAGCAAACAAGACACACCTGACTTAGGTACATTTATGTACTTAAAGTGCATAACATACTGTCATGGTTTAGGAATGGTATTCTCCAATTCAGTGTTCCTGTCCCTCTCCCCTTTCTCCTGTGGAGAGGACAATTAGAGGCACAAAAGTTAAAGATCACATGTTGAGATGAGAACAATTTATTGGAAACAGCAATGAGACAAGGAAACGAACAGTAACAGCAGCAATACTAATAACAGAGTGTACAAGAAATGTTATTGAGGAAACCCTTGACCATACCTGACCGTGCCACACTACCCCGACCCAGAAGTAGGCCCTTTCCCTCTTCCCGGAAAATGATGAGAGGAGGTATAGAATAACCTGCAGGTCCCAGCCATGTTCCCTCCCATTATCCCTGTCCTTTCTGGAACCAGGACACATACATACATGTAGTTTAGTACATTTATGTACTTAGGTCAACAACAAAGATTAATCTACTGGGTTAGTTGTTTAGGTGTGGGGGTTTTTCCTTCTTTTGACAAAACTCATGTTATTTGAAATTGTTATCAAAATAACGTTTTAAGATTCTGACTCGTTTTTTAAAATCATCTTTTTCCTTCATTGACCTAGACATTCATCTTACTCTCAGAATTTGAGTGTTCAGTGCTTTAATAATCTAAACCAGACACTTAGTGGGAATTAGAATTTGTTCACCTCTCTCTTCTGCTTTTGATCACAATTTGTTTGGGCTTTGTTGTGTAGAGAAAATTATTCATCTGATCTGTGCCCTGAAATTTCCCCTCAATTCTTAGTTTTGCAGAGCCTCATTTTTGTTAGAGTACTGCATCCATCCTTGGGGTCCCCAGCACAGGAAGGACATGGACCTGTTGGAGCAAGTCCAGAAGAGGACACCAAGGTGATTAGAGGGAGGACCTCTCCTACGAGGAAAGGCTAAGAGAATTAGGATTGTTCAGCCTAGAAAAGAAAAGGTTTCAGGGTAACCTAATTTAGGCCTTCCAGTACCCAAAGAGCCTAGAAGAAAGATGGAGAGAGACTACTTACAGGGGCATGTAGTGACAGGAAAAGGGGCTATAACTTCAAAAGGCTTCCAACTGAAGGAGAGTAGGTTTAGATTGGATGTTAGGATGACATTCTTTCACTGTGAGTGTGGTGAGGCAATGGAACGGGTTGCCCCGTGAACCTGTGTATGACTCATCCCTGGAAGTGTTTAAGGCCAGGTTGGATGGGCTCTGAAGCAACCTGGTCTCAATGGAAGGTGTCCCTGCCCACGGCACGGGGGTTGGAACAGGATGATCTTAAAGGTGCCTTCCAACCCCAGCCGTTCTGTGATTCTGTAACTCTGAAGTTCACAGGGTTGGTACATAAGGCTGCGGCGAGGTGTTGCTGGCTAAAAATCACAGAAACATAGTATTTCATAACTGGAAAATAGAGCTTCGTTTAAGTTGAGTATCAATGTAAGGGCTTCCCCTGTGTACTTCAGAAACTTCCTCAGCACCTCTTTCCTTCGGGGTTCGCGCTGTCCCCCTGTGGTGGTTCTCACGGCGGAAACACAGCTGGTGAAGCGGACACCAAAATTACACGCAACAGCAGCAGCGCTGTCTCACCTCAGCCCTCCCGGACACCCACGGCGGGCCGGCCGCGCACACCGAGGACGCTGGGTGCGGGCCCAGCGGGGCCGGTGCGATGCGGCCCCGCCCGCCGCCATCCCGGGGCGGGCAGGGCCCTCCTCCGGCCCGCCCCTTCCCCCGCCGCGCCGGACGTGCGGCCATGGCGGCGCCCGCGCTGCCCACCCCGCGGTACGGACACCTGGGCCCGCGGGGGCCCTTCCGCGACGTGTACGAGCCGGCCGAGGACACCTTCCTGCTGCTGGATGCGCTGGAGCAGGATGCGGGCCGCCTGCGGGAGGCTCGGTAGGGGCGGCGCGGAGGGGCGGGACCAGCTCCGGCCCCGCCAGGCACCCGAGGAGGGGTTTAATCTGATGAGGCGTTGCTGTCACAGAGGGACTGGGCGCCACAATATCAGAGGGGTCTTAAAGTTGTCAGTGTCCATGGGAGGGCTGCGAGGATGGTGAAGGGTCTAGAGCGGGCATGCGAGGAGCGGCAGAGGTCACTGGACTTGTTCAGCCTGGAGAAGAGCAGACAGGACAGACCCCAGAGCTTCCCTCGTGAGGGGCACTGCAGGGCCAGACACTGATCTTTTCTCTCTGGTTACCAGTGACAAGACCCGAGAGAACGGCATGAAGCTGTGTCAGGGGAGATTGAAGTTGGATATCGGGAAAACATTGTTCACTCAGAGGGCGGTTGAGCACTGGATCAGGCTCCCCAGGGAAGTGGTCACAGCCCCAAGCCTGACAGAGTTCAGGAAGGGTTTGGACAACGTTTTCCGGCACATGGTGTTTTCTTGGGGTGTCCTGCACAGGGGCAGGAGTTGGACTTTGATGATCCTTGTAAGTCCCTTCCAACTCAGAATATTCTATGATGCCATGCATTTGAGTCCTGCTCTCTTTGAGCGCCTTCTTATCTTTCATAATTCTTTTGGAGTTCAGCCTCACTGCAATAAATGTATAATAAATGCTGTAAAAATGTAGCCTTTACTGTTGAGATTGCATAGTTACCAGAAACTTTCATGTTAGGCACAGGAGAAACATATGTTTCCAAAAGTGGCTTGTGATCACCAGGAATCATCTGTATGGGCACCAAGAGGCCTGGCAGCCACCATGGGACAGGTGACATAATGTGAGCATTGAGGGCCATGTGACCAGCTGGAATTGATGATCCTTGTGGGTCCCTTCCAACTCAGGATATTCTGTGATATTCTGTGACTTTAAGCATGTTTGGGAGAAGGAGAGCATGTTTCATAAAACTGTCTTATTCTGTGTCTGTTGTGATGGTCGTATATGTTACAAATAAAAGTCATCCAGAGTTTTCTCTCTTTAGAGTTGAGATCTGCCTTGAAATAGGATCTGGATCTGGTGTGGTTTCAACATTTCTAGCTTCTTCCATTCTTGGATCCAGTGCACTGTACATGTAAGTATAACAGCATTTAAACTGCTGCATGCAATAATAAAGAGTGCTTAGCCCTCACATATATATTTCTCATTTGCCCATTTTAAAAACTATTTACAAAGAAATATTAGCTCAATCTACAGCTAAGGAAATCAAAGCAAAAAGAAAACCTGTTGAGCATTTCTGAGATCTGGACCAAAGGTAAAGGGGGATGCAACACAACAGATCCTGAACTATTTACTTCAGGTTCTGTAACAATTAAGTAGTGCTGTGACTACAGTTCCATTTCTTAGACAAATTGCTAAGCCTATACTTGTGTTTGCTGGGTTGAATCTTAAATTTTAGCCACTGACTAGTCTTCCTGTGGTCTGATGAGATTAGTTACCTGGGTGTTGGCAGTAACTGAATTTTATTAGAGACTTGCATGAATATATATATTTATGCAGAGCTAGCGCTGAACTGGAAATCCTACACTTCAGCTTTCAGCCATTAAAACTTAGAGTGTAGCATTGAGGGGTTTAGCTGCTAATACAATGTGTGTATTTTACTAGGTATTTTTGGCTATTTACTTGCAAAGTAAAGGATGCTGAAATGGGTATTTTCTTTGAGTATAAATTAGCATGTGGTTCACAGGGTTAAACTTCCAGGTATGGTAGCATCTAACTTACACTTAGTAATATTTTGCTTTTAGATGTACAGATATAAACCCAATGGCAGCTTACTGTACACAGGAGACAGCTCGGCTTAACAATGTTCACCTTCAGCCAGTCATTACTGACTTGGTAAGAAAGATGTTTCAATAGTATCTTCTTTATAGTTTAATTTTTTAATACTTACTAGAGATCATGGAATCACACAGTAGTTAAGAACATGTCCAGGTGGGTTTTGAATGTCTCCAGAAAGGGAGAATCCATGACCTCCCTGAGCAGCCTGTTCCATTGCTCTGCCACCCTCAATGTAAAGAATTTCTTCCTCGTGTTGAGGAGGAACTTGATGTGTTTTAGTTCATAGTCATTACTCCTTGTTTTGTTGCTGGGCACCACTGAAAATAGCCTGCCACCATCCTCTTGGTGCCCACCGTATTTATATGCATTACTGAGATCCCCTCTCAGTCTTTTCTGCAGACTAAGCAGGCCCAGCTCCTGCAGTCTCTTCTCATAAGAGAGATGCTCCAGACATGTAATCATCTTTGTGGCCCTGATACTGAAAAGTAACTAAAAAGCACGGATGGGGAAAAAGAAAACCAAAATGCCAAAATGTTTCTCAAAGAAGAGAAAATCTCAAGCTCTAAAATTCAAAATTAAGCTCTAAAAATTCATTGAATTAATTTAAAAAATAAATTCTATAGATACCGTTTGGGAAAATGCTGGACAAGGAAATTCTGTAGTGACTTGACATTATCATACCCCTTCCTCTAAAGCTAGTTCAGCCTTTTCTGATTTAATTAGGATCTGTGTATGTTGTTACTTTTAGTTTCTTACAAAATTTGATATGGAGAAAACCTAATTTTCTCATCTCTTTAACTCTGAATATATATGTTTACAAAAGATGACGTAGATAGACAACAGTAAATGGGATTTAAAATGGATGAACAGCTGCTCATGCCTGAGAACTGAACTGCAGTTGTCACAGATTGGTCATTTTGGCTAACAAATGTTAACCAATGATAAATTCAACGTTCTTTTATCTCTAACTTAAATTCTGAACTGAGCAAGAATAAAGTACTACCCCTGTGTTTGCACACGTGTCTCTTGCTTTTCTACAACCCATGCACAACATAATCTCAAGACTACTGAAATTGTTCTGCTCTGCATGGATACTTCTTCTTGATGCTTCTCTTGCACATCGAAAGTAAAGGTTAGTTTTCCTGAGTCAGGATGAAATGCTCAGAACATCTAGCATTATGTAAATGTATTTTTACAAAATATTTGCATTCTTCTTTCAAAAAAAAAACCACCTCACACAAAAGAATCATCAACTTCATCTACAGGTCAAAGGATTGTCTCCAAGGTTAAATGGGAAGGTTGATCTACTGCTGTTTAATCCACCATATGTGGTGACACCTTCTGAAGAGGTAAGAACAATTTGAAATACACAATAAAAATGGTATTTCTACTGTCAGAGGAGAGATGGGAAATCAGAAAGACCCTGCTATGAAAACTGTAAGGTTTTTTTGAAATAGTAAAGGATGTTGGAAGACCAGCACTGATTTAGTGAAAATGCTGGAGTTCCCTATAAACTCTGCATGGGAATAAGGAATGCTAGCTGCTGGTTCTCAATACCTCCTTCCTCCATCAAGTATAAACCATGTAGGAATTCTGTTAGGCATGCTAAGGAATTCTTATGGAAGACTTTCAACTGAAAATGCATTTATTTCCTGCAAAATAATAATCCTCTGCTTCTGCAGACTCCTACTCTTGGAATTTGACCTGTAAACACTTAAAGGGTTTCTGACCACCTTCCACTTGGCAAACAAGCTCATAAAACATTACAAGAAAATACATACAAAGTATGTGACAATGTAGCTCTTTTAATTCAGTTTAAGAATAGAACTTGAAACAAAATAGTATGTTCATTCATCCTCTAGAAAATAGTCTTAAAGTAATTTGCTGCATAAACTAACCTGCTGAAACAAAACTGTCAGACTTCTAATGGCAGACACCTAAAGATAGAGATTATAGTGATGTTCCTCTTATAAGTACCAGTGACAATTCTATCGTTCTACATTATGACAGTCCTTGTTTTCATTCTTCCTAGGTGAAAAGCCATGGAATAGAGGTATCCTGGGCTGGTGGCAAACAGGGCAGAGAGGTAATGGATAGAGTTTTCCCATTAGTACCAGACCTACTTTCACCAGGAGGATTATTCTACTTGGTCACAATTAAAGAAAATAATCCAGGTAATCACTTTCCTTGGACATTTAAATGTGCCAAACCAGTTTAAACACTATTAATCAAAATATTGAGCACAGCTAGACCAAAAATACAAGCAAATTTATCAAAACCAAGACCTCTCCAAGCTAGTTTGGAAAATGGTAGTATGTAGGACCCTGGCAGCTCTGCAAGAGTTCAGTTCCAAGTCTGAGAGGTGACTGTAAATCTTCTGAACTAATTAACCAATCCAGGCCAGTCCTTCCTCATGGAAGAGAATGGTGGTGTTAAATTAAAAGGCAAAAGGCCTTAGCTGGAAATGTGATGTCTTTCATTTTAAAGGTGCAGGGAAAAGATTTGGGCTTGTTTCTTCTGATCTAATGTTAATTGCTACAAGTTATCAAGTAATTCTAAGAAAGATTACTCTTCACACCTGATTTATTAGGCAGCTTTTGGAAGATGATGCTGCAAAATCTCCTTTTTCCTTTCTCCTACAGTTTAGCTTTGTACAGAATTTTTCTTTGTTATTAATAGCAAAATACTGAACTTCAGTTAATATATTGTAAGCTTTATTTGTTCTTGGTGGAAGATAATATTGCATAAAAATTATTGTCTGAAAGAATAAGAGGATATAGTTTATAATCTTTGCTTTACAGTTTACATTTGACAGATACTTTAGCACTGTCTTTTATAACCATTTTCTAATTCAGTTTTAAACACTTTCAATTACAGATGAAATTCTGGAAACAATGAAGAAAAGTGGCTTAGAAGGCACACAAGTACTTTCCAGGCAAGCAGGACAAGAGAAGCTGACTATCCTCAAATTTAGGAAGTCTTGATAATTTCTCTTCGCCTTCCAGGTAGTAGGCGTTGCAGAAGCTGAACACTGAAGTTGTCAAATTAATTTCTACACCAAGAGTTTCACCATCTTAGGGTGTATTCTCACTTCCTGATTACTGCAGTGAGACTGATCAAAACTCTTGAACCAGCCATTGTCTGCTGGCAGAGGTACAGTTGTGCTCTGGCTATCTGCAGGGCAGTTGTGGGGGAACCATGAAATAACCCACCCTGCTGCATTTGCACTTAAGCACCAAAGGCTTTTTCCTCTATAATTAGGTATTTGTATATTTGTCATTGTGTCTTGTTATAATAATGTACTTGATATAATTCCTCCTGTTTTCATAGCTAGTTTGTAGCTATGCTGGTTTTAAAAGAATACTTCGAATCAGTGGTACTCCTTTTGAGGTAGCATCAGGCAGCTTTACAGGTCTAAGGCACAATGATCAAGTTTGTTTCTGTCAGAAGGAAATGGTGTATTTCTGAACAGAAAGGTGAAGCAAGTGTCTTTCCTGTGCCTGGTCCTGCCCATGGGTCACCACAACCCCCTGCAGGGCTACAGGCTGGGGACACAGTGACTGGAAAGCTGCCCAGCAGAGAAGAACCTGGGGGTGCTGGTCGACAGCAGCTGAACGTGAGCCAGTGTGTGCCCAGGTGGCCAAGAGGCGCAGTGGCATCCTGGCCTGTGTCAGCAGTAGTGTGGCCAGCATGACCAGGGAAGTGACTGTCGCCCTGTGCTGGGCACTGGTGAGGCCACACCTCAAATCCTGGGTTCAGCTGTGGGCCCCTCAATTCAGCAAGAACATTGAGGTGCTGGACCAGGTCAGCAGGGCAACAGAGCTGGGGAAGGGTCTGGAGAACAAGTGTGATGACGAGCGGCTGAAGGAGATGGAGGTGTTTAGCCTGGAGAACAGGAGGCTCAGGGGACACCTTGTCACTCTACAACTCAGTGACAGGAGGTTGCACCCAGGTGTGGGTCAGCCACTTCTCCCAGGTAACAGGATGAGAGGAAACAGCCTCAAGTTGCACCAGGCGAGGTTTATATTAGGTATTAAAAAAAAATAAATTCACACAGAGGGTTGTCAAGCTTTGGAATAGGCTTCCCAGGGAAGTGTGGAGTCACCATGCCTGGAAATGTTTAAAAAACATGTGGATATAGCACCTGAGGATATTGTTTAATAATGAACATGGAATTGGTGGTGGGTTGGTTGGACTTCATGATCTTAAAGGTCTTTTCAACCTTAACAATTCTATGATTCAAGGCATGCTATTCCTCTCCTGAAGTCTTCTGGGCAGTAACATGGTGACTGCTCCCTTTTATACCATTTTACAAGGAGGATACTACTATGGAGTAATATAGATGAAGAGTAGTCATCCATGAAAAGGTATTAAGGAAGAAAAAAGCATGCTTTTAAAAAGGCTGGTTCCTGGGTAACTGAAAACAATGACTGTAAGGAAGTAGAGAAGTGGAATAAAAGTCCTTTCTCAAAATCACTATCCAAAATAGGAAGGTATTTCCTGACCAACAGACCCCAATGAAGAGCCTTCCTCTGCAGTGACCTAAAAAAACTTCTCCAGGAGACTGAAAAAAGGAGGGTTTAGACAGGCCAAAGTGGAGGTCCTGTTAGCACAAACATGCCTATCTATGCCACTTGAGTTATTTTAATGCAAAGAAGCTCATATAGGTCAAAAGTCAACTTAGGCCAGTCTGGCATAAAAATTGTCCCTTATACCATCATGAAGAAGATAGAAAAAAGGACTGAATTGCAGGAAGTGTGCAGGGGTGATTGTTTTACACGCTTGAGAGCTGCTGCTCCCCAGCTTAGCAGGCCACTGAAGAACAAGGCTGCAGGTCAACTCAACAATCCAAACACAGCTAACAGCTCCCGTCAGTAGCTTTTCTGTCCATTTGTTTCTATATGAATGAACATGAATGAGAGCACAGACACAAAACAGGAGGGTTTAGAAGGAAGATGCAGCCATGATAAAGGGGTTGCTTAACATTTATATTAGAAATTATAGTTCTTGAAACTGCTGAGGCTAAAAAAAAAATCGCATTTCATCGACGAAAGTGAGCCCAGACTCAGGACTTCATTTTACCTTCTGAATAACTTGTTAAGAGAAACTTTGTGGCCATATGTGATATAAAGCGTTTCCACACTGAAGACTTTAAGCAAAGTTTTGATTTTGTAGTGACCAGCTAGTCACTTCTGAGAAGCTACATTGCAATTTGCCTGCTTCCTGCTTCTAGAACCTTTTTGACTTGGTGGCAGACCCTTAGCAAAGCCACACTTTTTTTTTGCTTCAGTTTTCCCTTACAAAACTGTTAGGAGAAGAGGTTTTATGCACAGCAATTTTGTTTTTCTGTAGAATCATGGGGTTTGATGTTATAATCATAGACACAGGGCTGTTTGAATGAACCAAAATGCTGTCACAGCCTTAGACCCCTCTAGAAGTTTTACAGTGTAGACACTTTGGCTAATCAAACGATTTTAAGATGTAGTCAAAACATGCAGTAGAACCAAGCTACAGGTTTAACAAAAGGAAGTTTTAATTAAATTATCTAGATTTTAGTTATCACTAAAGAATTAGTTTTAAAATAGGTAATCAAGGATAAAAGAGAGCATTCATCTGGCACATTAGATCACAACACAACAGCGTGTGCAGTTTTAAGTTATAAAGGACAGAATCATGAAGATCAGAACAGAAAGTGTAACAAAACATGCTTTGAAGAAAAGAATGATCGCACTGAACTATCTAACAACTGGCTATTTGGAAAAGGAAATATGTGCATCCACTTAAATAACTCATGAGGCAGTTCTCCTGGCTCCAATTTGTTTGCTGCAACTTTGGTGGAAGCACTTCTTGAAATGCACTCCAAATGAGAACATAGGGGAGTTCGGCCAGAGGTGATCCCTGTTTTGCTCCTGTCATCCTGGTGAAGACTGGGCACTAGTGACACAACAGGTAATTTTTTTTTTTAAATTTTGAAATTTGCTGTCTACAGGTGTATTCATGTACACTTAGCATTTGTTAAGGTCTGCTAGAAGAGTTTAATTTGGCTCTTTTCAACCATAACATGGTTAACCCCAACTGGCCTTCAAATCAGTTGCAAATAAGTTATTTAGAAGTGATGCAACTGACAAAATCCTGGAGTTTTAGCATCAGTACCTATGAAACAGCTGCTACCTGCTCTGTCTTTTCAGTTAGACCTTCTTGATACCAATTTTAAATCCTTTCCATTCTCTCTTATGCAAAAAAAAGGTCAAGGAATTTCTCCTCTGGAAGCCTAGTATTACCTGTTAAAAATATAGACTTCAGTTATCAACAGCTAAAAGTCGTTTCTAGAGCTGTCACCTCAAAAGTGACCAACTTTGAGAAAACATACAGAACCTAAAATTTATACTATTAATGCCTGAAAGTTTATCACACAGAGGAAGAGAGAGTAATCCAGAGACTACAGAGATTGCTAAAATTTATTTAACCCCTCCTTTTATTGACTTTTCAAAGAAATCCACCACAAATATCATCCAGGTTGGAATATATTAGTATGCTACCGCTGTTAAAAAAAAAAAAAGGCATGAAAAAATGTATAGTTGAAGGCTATTAAATTCTGATACATGTCTATATTCACTTAAGAGTCCTTATTATTATAGGACAGTGGAAGGACAGTGGACATTCAGCAATAGCTAATTTGCCAGCTAATGAAGATAAACAAAGATTGATCAGTGGGTATGCTTTCCCTTTAGAAGCCAAT
Source organism: Cephalopterus ornatus (assembly GCA_013396775.1). Classification (NCBI taxonomy): domain Eukaryota; kingdom Metazoa; phylum Chordata; class Aves; order Passeriformes; family Cotingidae; genus Cephalopterus; species Cephalopterus ornatus. Next base: position 68,430 of record VZRE01011181.1, on the reverse strand, counting down.
CAGCAACAAATAGATGGTGTTATTCATTGTCATGCAGGAATGATTGTGCTCTCTCTACTTAGTTGGGCTTCTGAATTTTCAGGTTTTTAGGCTGCTGGATGGCTGAGGAGTTTTGGGGAAAAGAAACTGTTAAAGATGAAACTTCAGTTTATAAACATGTTAATTTAGAACAAACTATGTTTAAACTTTATGCTTTAACAGAAGATAATCACTGTAGTTTCATGCCTTAATGTCTAACAGCAACAACATTTTTTTTCTCTCCCATAAGAGGGACTATTATGAATGCATCATAATCAAAAATCAAGTCTTTATACTACCTCTTTTATATTCACCTCTTATATTAAGAGGTATGATCTGGGTTAATTACATAACACCATGTTAGAATATGCCTAAAATAAGAGATTTCAACCAACTATGCTGTGGCTTAAACACCACTTTTCAGACATAACTCTGCATTATTTCTGAAATTTGGAACATATCTTAAAAATATACCAATTAAAATAAATTATTATCTATTTCTTTATAGCAAAGAAGAATCTTCAAACTTACAAAAACAACAGTCCAGAGGTAAATATGTGTCATATTCCACTAGTGAAGAATTTAAAGTAACTGACATTATTTCCAAGTAGTTAGCTTCTTTCAACATACAGTTTATCACCTGCTCTTCATGTTATTTAGCTCGCAGAAAGAAGACAGTTTTATTTCAGAAGAATGTCTCTCGACAGAGTGGACATGTGGATTTGTTGCTGGATGTGAACCATTTGTACTGAAAAAAGAGAAATACAGCTGTTTAATATACAAATGCAAGCTGAATATCAGGAACACTGTACATCAATAATAATCATTATTTGCCAATGAATATAAACTACCAAAACATTAACTATACTTTAAAAAAAAACCTCTTTTCACTTGTGCATGTATATATATGCATACGTATTTCTATATACACATATTACACTGTGTAGCAGCCCCTCTCATTACATGCCCTTACATCTTAGTACAAAATCCAGAGATAATTTAGGAGTTCAGTTAATCCCAGATACTCCAATGACAAAGTGGAAAATTGATGGTACTACACTAGAAGTTTAAACTAGATGGTTTAAACTATATGGATAGCCAGGTTGGATGGGGTTTTGGGCAACCTGGTCTAGTGGAAGTGTCCCTGCCCATGGCTGGGGGGTTGGAAATAGATGAGCCATAAGGTCCCTTCCAACCCAAGCCGCTCTATGATTCCATGATATTTTGCCTATTTAAAAAGATTTAGTCAAGGTACTTACCAAACAAGCTGAATGAAACTTTTTCTTGCATGTTCTGCAAGCTTTTTTGGGAAGAGAATAGTTGGAACCATGAATTACTGAAAAGCAGATCATGCAATCTTCAACGCCTTCAAAACGTTTATCGACATTATTTTTCCACAAAGATAAGCCTTCCATAATACTTCCATTCTAACAGAGGGAAAAGAGCTGTTAACACTGTAGAATTCCTTCGGGCTATTCCTACTATTATTCATAAACACATGAAGGAAACAAAGCCTGAAGGCTTTATAATCTGAAATTATATGCAATACATGCAGTGAGTAACTTATGATAGTCTAATCTACAGAAATTCAAGTATTCATCACAGAGGCAGAATGCATTTAGGAGCACTTAAAGGGGATTTAAAAATTTTCATAATCTGTATAACCACAGATGATGCAACTTCAGCAATGACCAGTCTTTTACAGAATTTCATGGACTGGGTTTTTGGGTTTGACTTTTTTTCAGTGTTGTTTGTTTGGGTTTTTTTCCAAATTATAGTTGAGATGGCATTGCCACATGGGGCAAACACCGGCCCATGTCTTAAGAGATCTGAATTTTCAGCTCAGGCTATGGATTTAACAGGACTTAGCAGGCTGATCATTTTACCTCTGTTTAAGCATCTGGAAAAAAGCAGATTGTAAGAGTGACCCAATTCCCGTGAAGTCCTTTGTGATGTACTGATGAGATCCATTATACAGATCTATACAATGTTGCATTACCAGGAATAATTTTCTATTATATGGACTTTTAAGTTTTCAACACTAGGAGCTTTCTTTAAACCCACCTGATGTGTAAGGTACGTGCTTAACTGTAGCATCCAATTGCGCCACTGCTGAACAGCCACACCAACCCTCTTTCCACTCTCAACTGTTATGGATCCCAGTGGGTAATTTGGAGGAAGCTGTATTATTAGTTCAATAAAGATATCATCAACTGAATAGGTAGCAATGACTTCTCGTGCTGCAGACCGAGCTTTCACCTATGAAAAAAAATGCACATTTTAAAAAGACTCCAGAGAGATACTCACCATCTCTAGTCTTTATATATATATATATAAAATATAAACACGTTACTATGCACATTAAATAATTTTCTTAGACCAGGTAAACATTTTTCTCAAAGAAAACAAAAATCTACTTATATCTTGGCAAACTAAAAAGAAATTACCAGCCGTTTTCCAATCTACCAATGGATTACATTTTTTAAAAAAGCAAAAAGTAGTACATTGATAACAGTATTTTCCACTTCCTCAACTTCTCCAACATCCTAAAACGCATTCTTTCATTTTTTTTCTAAACAGAATATTAATAAACATCAATTTAATGTATTGATAACAAGGAAAATTATGTTTCATGAGTCATTTAGAACAGCAAAAATGCAATCATATAAAACACTCAGAACCACAGTCTGGTTATGAGAAGTCAGATTTCTTAAAATGTTTGCAAAAAACCTGAATAAATAAATAAAAAGGACAGAAAGTCTTACTAACCGTCATTCCGTTAAATAACTGAGTGCTAGTCTGAACAGAAGATATTTCCTGGGAAGAAAGCACGCTGCTGACGTATTTGCTTGTAAATTTATCTACAACATTGAAGACACGTTTCTCACAGCTGTTCCACCAGAGCCTGACCATGGCCGGCAAGTCTTTGAGCGTTATGTGGTACACAGAGCAGGCCAAGTGCGGGATCTGGGATGACAGCACTCCTGTCCCGGGGAGGAAAAGAAAGGATGCTGAAATACTCTTAACACATTAGTCAGGGATGTTGGTGCCTCCACACCACACACAAAAATTCTGATCTCAAAAGAACTGTGGTAATCAGAATTTCACATAGGTGTTCCTATTACTGCTACTCTGAGGGCTTGTTTGACTCAGCTGTTCTTCCCTAGACTGGTGTGAAGTGTTAAGCTAAGAAACAAAGAAACCTCAATATTCACATTCTAGCTTAGAGATGACCACTATGCGGACTACCATAAATCAAGAATAATTTTATCTTGTAGAAATTACAAAATGCTCACTTTGGACCAAACAAGCAATAAGATGTTTGGAGAACAGCTGAGGTTTGCAGTGTTCATGCACAGAAATGGCCTCAAGGTGCACCAACAGAGGTTCAGATTGATATTAGTAAAAAATTCTTTGCTGAAAGAGTGTTTAAGCATTGGAACAGGCAACCCAGGGAACAGGTGGAGTCACCATCCCTGGAGGTGTTCAAAAAACAAGCAGACAGGGCACTTAGTGATACGGTTTAGTGGCACGGTGGTGTGCAATCAAAGGTTGAACTTGGATGATCTTGGAGGTCTTTTCCACCTTAATGATTCTATGATAAGGGAAATCTTTCCCTTGGGATGTCATGTTAGTAATTCTTTCTTACTGTCATCCAGATAAATTGTTCTGCAACACAGTTATGTTCAAGCAAAAAATTAAGAAATGGAAACTCAGTTTCTTTGCTTATACCTACACAGGTACATAAAATAAAAACTTCAGTGAAGCAACTTTAATATTCTTTTTCATGTTTCTCAGCTAAAAAAAACAGGGTATCTTCTTTCATCATCACTGATTAACTGGGTTTTCTGAACAGCATGACAAAAACATACGTCTCAAACATTTAAAATACACGTATTCAAATATTTTTTAATTTTTTGTATTTATGTATTGAAATGCAAGAAAAAATAGAAATTCTATTTAGCATTAAAAAGATATATTTAGAAGCAACGGTCCCAGAATAGATCACACATTTTTAGTGTTTTGGAATCTTTACATTCAGATTTCAATAGTTCTTTGTTGTCCTTGATTTTTCTGATCTACATTTCAACTTTGATAAAGTTTCAAATGGGGAGTGTCAGCCAAAGATTTCTAAACATATGTATGTATTTGTGTCTCTGTGTATCTGTTTTATAGGTAAGACTTTCTAAATAAGTATTTTCAAGCAAAAAAAACATATTTAAAGTTCTGCAATATAGCAAGTCTCTCAAACACACAAATATAATTTTTACTAACCTTTAACATCTAAATGAAGCTCTTCAGTAAAGAAGGTTTTTGTGTCCTTATTTGGAACTTCTGAAGTTGGTCCAGAGAAGACAGGGTTTTCAGGCATTAGCCTGAACAAGTGATAAAGCAGTTTATTCAAGCTTTTAGTTCTTCTAAGGTATTGTGAGTAGAGAACTCGCAGCTGGTACCATTAAAACAAATACACAAAAAATACAAAACACAGTTTATAAATATAACTTATTCTGTAAATAATACAAATATGTCCTTGCAGGTAGTAAAAGCAAGACTGTGGTTCAGAACAAGTATTTAGCAGAGTGATTTAGTTCTCTGCACCATTTTGAATGATTAGAAGATCATAATATGTAGCAAGCTTATTTGAAAATGCAAAAAGGAATCATCTATTAATGAATCTTAATTCTTTATTCCTCTAATATTACCACCCTCAACTGTAGCAGTGCAGAAATCTAACTCCAGGGATGCTTTCAGAATTTCACTAATTCCACAAAAACAAGAGGTAGGATTACATAATTAATAACAAGGCTGGATGAAACTTCAAGATTCAAACTAAATAAGTAGTTTAAGAAATTCAGTTAAAATGAAAAGACTGAACATATACCTGAGAAGAAGCTGCTTTGAAGAAAGCTAATGTCAACTTCCAAGTGAGAAGATATCCCAGAACAAGGCAGAACTCATCACTCAGGGGCTGAATAACTGCAAATTCTCCAACTGGAATGCATTCCAGGATGTTTTCTAGCAAGAGTTCTTGAGTGGCCAGGACAGACATAAGAGCTGCTGGAGGTGATCTACAGAAAAATATTATCTGGAATAGTAAACTCAAATCTTGAGCACAGCATTAAGTGAATTCATGTTCATAGCCTTCCTAGAAAGTCATGGTAGTAAAGCCATGCATGCAGAACATAAAAAGGGGCCTTTAAAAAAATTTACTTTCAAATTCACATATCAGTGCTATATAAGGATTTTTTTAACTGGTGTTTTTACCTTCTTACAAGACAAATTGAAACTGAATGCTGACAGCTTAATCTGGAAGTGGTCTATGGCTGAGATGATTTAACCTACATCAGGGACAGCTGCTTTACTTGCTTTCTTATCACACCAACAAAGGAGCAACTCAACAGCGGACCTCCTAATCGTTGTTGGATTTGGATTAAAAAGCCTTTTGCAGCTCTGCAGTTAGGAAAGGTATTAATCACTGGGCTGAGGTTATAAAATGAATTTTAACCAATTACCATACTCCCTCTTCAAATCACAGACTTTATTGGATTCAAGCTATATAAAACACTCCGGATGATTTTGGAGTTTCAAGTACCTGAAGTTACCTGTGCAGATGGACACATTCTGAACACAAGTAAAAATCTGTCAAGATTTTCCAATATAAAGCATATATGGGGCACTTAGTCTAGTGACTGTACCTAAAACCAATTTTAAATACTGTCTCTAGTTTTGGCAAAGGCAGATTTAATCAATTATATTGAATATTTTAAATATTTATGACCCTATTGTCATAGCCATGTAATTTTTTTCTTTTAACATCTCCTGACAGGGGACTACTCTACTGCAAATTTCAATTTTATAACACATTTTAAAAACATGGAAAACAGTCTTAAAAGAATGAGGGAAAAAATACACACAATGCCAGTTCCTCCTCTTCGTCACCATAGGATTTGAGATTTTCGTCATCAAATTTAGGCAATTCAGGCATTAATCTACAGAAATATGGAAAGGAAATCATATTTAATTTTTAAAATAATTTTTAATAAATTATTTTAATATATGTGATGCGTAGTTCTTTGCTTATCAATGTCAACATTACTGATAGGCAATAAAATAATGGCAATTATTCCTTAACGACAGCAAAGAATCTTTAAGAGACGTGTCACTATTGCAAAGGTGGTTCATGAGTGACATGAATGAGGGTGTAGCCTTGCTCATTTCTTTTCCAGATCTCTTATATTTCCTGAGTCATGCTAAAATAAAATAAAATTCTCTATCAGAATAAAGCTATTGCACATAACATGTTTCAAATTCTGTATTCCCTCTTTAGGTATGAGAGATATCCAAGAAGTTCACAAGAATACTACCTATTTTTATTCACTTTCTTAATACCTTATCTAAATTAGTGAAAATAAAAAGGTCATACTATTTAATGATCATGTCAGACCCTGATCAGACCTGGAACATTCCAGTTTACATTTTAGGATTCATTTTGGGGTAAAAATAAATAGCTTTATAATTATGATACTGATATCTATCCAACTATGTTCAAATTGTAGCTTCATGTACTGCAGTAAAATTTCTCAGTATATATTAAGTCCACTTTTACAATTAAATGTAGCATTCATAGCTTCATATAATGTTCTCCGATATAGAACACAAATTGCCCAGTTAAGAATTTTCTCCCATAATGGCACATTGTTTTGCTAAACACGCAGCTGTAAGTGCACCTTCTACAGCACATTTGAAAAATAAAGGGTGGGGGGCGGGGTGAGGGGTGAAGGAAATGAGAAATTTGTTGATTCTTACTTATACAGCATATGGTAGACAGAAATCTGTACAGGTCGAGCCCGAAAAAGCAACAACGGAGATAATGTATTCAGCAGAGTCTGGAGTTTATCTGGAAGATTTGTTTTCTGGCCCGCAACAAACTTCGGTGGCAGTTTATGGTTTAACAACTGGTCCTTCGATATGTAAGTTAGGGCTTCACCCAAAGATATTAACACAGAGTTCTGAAAAGAGCCCTCTGATGCATTTTTGGTTTCTCCTGTATAAAACAAGACAAGCCGTGATGTAAAACATGGATGATATCACAAACAAGCATTGCTAGAAATAACTCAAGACTGCACTTAGCAGCATCCATCTAATCTTAAGGATCAGTAGGTTAAGTGCAATTACTTTCCTAATTAGCATGTAAGTGTTAAAAAAATCTGAGTTTTTATAAAGTATATTGACATAATGTTCTTATAAATTCAAAAATACAGTCCATTCAGTTCTATTTCAGAACAGCCTGGCTATTGCCCTCTTTGCCATATACTTGCCTGTGATTTTCACCAACAAAGGTAACAGCAAATTGTGAATTCCCTCAGAAAAGAATTCTTTCCATTCACTGATCAAGTTCTTAGGAAGCTTTTCAGTAGTTTCAGGAGCTGCAGCTTCAAAGTAAGCACTGAGGGCAGATGCCAAGTCACAACTAACACAAGCAAAAATCTGCACAAGCGGGACATGATAAAGGGAACGGTTTTCACTTGTTGTCTAGGAGGAAATAAACAAGGAGAAAGATTTCTTAACCATAAATTTGCTTTCAAACATGTTTCACATTCCCTGTCTACACGAGAAAGCATAAGTTCAAAGAAGATTCAATTGCAAGGACCATTTGAAAATTATTTGGGGTGGTGGGCTGTGTTTAAAAATGTAAATTGTACTCTAGTAAGACTTCCTGAAATGAATTTCCAAGTCTCACCAACATTTAGAATCCTGGATTGCTTCCATTACATAGCCTTCTTTATAATGACAGAAATAAAATTCAAACAGGAATGTACCACACCTGGAGCACTTGTGCAGACAAAACTGATCTGTGAAGTGCTTTCACTCTTCTCTCTCAAACATAAAAGCTTTACCAAAATCATATTTGCATTTCCAAATTGCAAAAGGAAATTGACAACATGCTATTAGAAACTAGAAATTATTGAAGTGGCTGTCAGAAGAATATTTCTTTCCCCCCATCATAGCTGCTTCTTTTTATTTTTGTTCTTACTAATTCCCCCAGAAAGGAACGTAATTATAAATTAAAAATATTCCCAAGCATTTAGTCTACACAAGATTTTCACACAAGTTTGTTATTTGTTTTTTAAATTAAAAAAAAAAGGAAAAAAGACATTTTTGAGGCATATACAGTATAGGTAAGATTAATCCTGAGACCAAGAAAGGTCACATGGAAGTTTCCAGCCTGTCTTTCTAAGTGCATAATAACAGAGTGAGAGATCTTGATTTGCTTAAGCAGGAAGTAGTCAGCTGACTACTGACCTGTGTCCTAACAGCATTAGAATATAATTCTGATATTTCATGTGATCAGTTAGACATTGAAATGCAGATGCTGCTTTTTATTCGCATAATTTTTATGTATCATGTTAGACTTTGGTCTCAAAGCAATATTATTTTTCAACACAGAGATGTACAACATCTGTTGTAGCCAGGTGGGGGTTGGTCTCTTCTCCCAGGCAACCAGCAGTAGGACAAGAGGGCACGGTCTTAAGCTCTGCCAGGAGAGGTTTAGGTTGGATATTAGGAAGAAATTCTTTACAGAGAGGGTAATCAGACATTGGAATGGGCTGCCCAGGGAAGTGGTAGCTTCTCTGTCCCTGGAGGTTTTTAGGATGAGACTGGATGTGGCACTCAGTGCCATGGTCTGGAAACCACGGTGGTGTTGGATCAAGGGTTGGACTTGATGATCTCAGAGGTCCTTTCCAACCCGGCTGATTCTATGAACAGACATATTTCAAAATTATTCTCCAATTACCAATGACATTATCAAATATCATATTACTTGAAGAGTGAGCTGATTTCCTGTCCATATACAATAAGAAACAGGAGAGTATAGCTTTTAAACTACACATGACCTTTGTCAAAGCCCAACACACACAGGATTTTATGCAATTGTTTTTAACATTATGCCAGATGTTTGGTACACTGAGATTAAAAGTGTCCCTGCCATATGCAGGAAATGATCAAAAAAGGTAACCACATCAAAAGTGAGGATGCTTTCATATTACCTCTAACCAAGCCAGCATGGAGCACATGATAAAGTCCCACTCATTATCGGCCAAAGGAGCTGTGGAATACTTCAGCAACAAGGGAAGGTAACGGATCATCTCGATGTTGAAACCAAGCAACTGAGCACTTGTTTCTTTCAGATTGCTGTAATTAAAGTACAGCCAAAGCTTACATATCTTCATGTTGTAGACATGAGTATCTATATTCTTGCCTTCACTCCTCCTCTCATGACAAATTACTCTGGCACCACCACACTCTGCCCTATGTGCTTTTGATACTCTGTCTGTCAAAGGCCAAGTGCTACATTAGCTGCCAAGACTAAAGATTCCTAAATTACAGATTCATAAATTTGTAAAATTTACACATTCGCTCAAGTAATATATTTACATAAGCTCTGAAATTTAGCAATTTTAATTAAATCAATGCAAGGGAAATAATAATTTTAAGTTAGTAATTTAAGAAAAAAATATAAGCCCTCAAGTCTCCAAATACTGTATGTACATTATAAGTGTCCAAATATTGTACATTGTAAGTTTAGATTAGATATTGGTGAGGCCCGGGCACGGGTTCCCCAGAGAGGCTGTGGCTGCCCCACCCCTGGAAGTGTTCAAGGCCCAGTTGGATGGAACTCTGAGCAATCTGGTGTAATGAAAGGTGTCCCTGCCTCTGGCAGCTGGGTGGAATGAGATGAGCTTTATGGTGCCTTCCAACCCAGGCCACTCTATGGTTCTGTGATTGTTCTCAGACTTTGCTGCCAGCATTTTTCACACTATAGTCAAGATAAATGAATCCTAGTGTATCTTCATTCCTTGCTGGAAGCTTTTCAAGTTACATTTTTGGGTCCAGAATTTTAAAAGACAGACATCTAAGTTTGGTATGGAAGTTTTCTTCCTGCTACTGAAATAAGCAATCAGAATTTGGAACTGAATATCCAGTAACACATACAAAAGTTGGTCAGTTCCAAATGCTTTTGAAAGCAGTTGACATCTACCTGCATTTAGAAAACTCCTTAGTTTCCCAGTCTTCAACCATCCAGGTAATTTTCTGCAGTATGAGTTATTAAATACTTAAAGACAAGTATATGAAACCAAGGGATGCAGTTCTACAAAAGCTTAAATATGTAATAATAGAACAGTGGATGGCAGTTGTAAAGTACAGATTGATTTTGTCTGAGTTAATAACTAGTCTGTATTCTTAAATGCTTGTCTTAGAAATGAAGTTAAAATATCTCCAAGTTGCACCCACCAGCTAAAGAGAAAGCTGTCCTCATTATCATTTTTCCAAGACATTATGATTTTCAGTATTCCAGGCAGCAGATGATCACAATCAACACTTCTGTCATTCAGGCAGGAGTTCAAAATGGAAAGACACCCAAATGCTCCTATAACATAGTAAAAATACATAATCAATAGTCTTAATTATCAAGACAAAACAATTGTTAAAATGTGTGTCAAATGACTGAATCATTTTATTTGAATGTAACATTAATATCATAAGTCAGTTTGGATAATACCTAAGCTTTCTTCTTTGAACATGTAATCCACAGATGCCATTTTTAAATCATAAATACTGTATCCAACCCAAACTTTAAAAAATCACCTTCTGTAAGATTGATAGTTTATACAATTAACAAAAAGGTAAAATACCTGCTAAGATTGAAATTTCTTTGTGCTACTAAAAACGTAGTATGCTAAGCAATAATTTGGACAGATAGTGAAGGAAATGCAACTGTGAGTTGTGAATTCTAATATTAATGGACCGTTAATTGGAGTTCTAGTTGAAACGTTAATTTTTACTTTCAAAGTGAAGTACTACTGTTGCAATAGTACTGTTTTCCATTTTTAAGAAAAACTGCATTTATCTAGATTTCTTGGAGAAAATGAACATTTCCTACAAGCACAATGACAAAGAAATAAGGCAAAGTACCACATAAGCATAGCAAAAGCAACCAAACCAACCCCTGCTTCACTGAAACAGCAGAGCAACGATTTACAACAACTTTACCAGCACTTTCCTGACCTGAAAAGAAAAAGACCATTGGAATGGTAAGCCTTCAGCCTATGTCCCACTTAATGTGAATTTGGATATACGTTGTCTGCTCAGGAATCCTTAGGAAACTGTGAAGCAGCAGGAAGGAAATGCAGATTACAAATAAGAGCACTCTACAGCAGGTGAGGAGTGAGGATTCTTTTTCCCGTTTTCTTCTGTTTAGTGTTTCACAGGCACAATTTTTGCCTCACTGGTTCACTTAGAAAGCCAAGAAGGCTTAACTAAGTTTGAAGAGTAAGAGTTAGGGAAACAACCATAGCAGAAGGATTTTTAAGATTCTTCTCAATTGCTGCATGACACTTAACACTGATAATTTTCACACTTTAAGGACACTCATTTTAAGAATTCATCTGAAATCCTGAGGACACAGCCAAGGGACAGATATACACAGTTTAAAGCCACCAAAGATAAGGGGTTTTTTCCAATTTAAGGAAGCACAGTCCTGTTAAAAAAGACAAAACCTACATTTCAGTTTTTATACAGACTGGTCAATAACAGTATGTGCAAGAACACACAAAAGCAGTACTGGGACAAAACAGAAAGTACTTTTAAATGACATCTAATTCATAAATGTGTGTGAGCATTTCCAAATAATTTCCTTGAAAACTTTTCTTGAAAAGCAACTTTTTACAAGTTTGTGAAAATACAGACCCAAATTAAGTGGGTATATTCAAAGCAATAGTATAACACATTTCAATCACCTCTTAAGTAATTTTTCCACAGCTGCTGTAGAGGTATGTGAAGCAGTTCTGACTGAGCACACTGTATGCCATGCACTGGAGGAACTACTCAAAAATTAAATGTAAACTGTGAAAGAGTTTTTGCCAAAGCATCTAAAAGACAATGATGACACTACCAGTTGACTTTAGTAATTTTTTTGCATACTGTGTAGAGCCTAAATGGTTAACTTAAAACTTTGATATTTACAGATCTGTTTAAATAAGACAGACCAAACAAGAGGTACAACAATATCAAAATGCTTTTAACAATTCGGCCTAAGTCCTTTAGTTCCAGTTTTGTACCAAGTACTTTATGAATAAGGCAGAAAACTGTCTGGAAGAAATACGCAACTGAGAAAACATTTTTTTCTATAAAAAATAATATTATTACAGTTAATGTGTTTTACCTAAAAGCAAACATTATTACAAAATACTGTTCTTAAATTCTAATGAACTAGACTGAGGGAGGTAAGAACATACTCACCATCAGTGCTGGAAAGATCTGTCTGTGTGCATGTCATAAGTTTGGCCACACAGTGGAAGACAAGTTCTCTCTTTTCTTCCTCAATTAAGAAAGGTGATAAACACTGAAGCGTATGCAATCTGCCCTCTGTTAATGGCAGAAACCTATTCATACAAGCAAAACATCAAGAATGAAATGAACCCAAAAATCGAACTAGAAAACAAAATGTGAATTGTTTCATAATGATCTAATATCCTCTGATGTAACTAATCCCACACACTAAAACACGGTCTCACTTTCGTATGCCACGCACATATACCACTTAATTTTCAGTCTTCAGTTGTCATTTATCAGAATCAGGATCATTTAACATTATCAACATTCACAAACTGAAAGTTTATAGGCAGCAGTATTAAGATACCCTTCTGTCGTCTTAAAAAGCTCTTTCCTCTCCCAGGACACAGCGTTCTCTGCACGGATCACTTTAGCCATGGTTAAGGACCACAGTCTTCCATGCTCCTCTGATCTTCAAAGAAGAGGAAAGACCCTGGTTAATATATACAGATGCTCAGAGTTCACCACAAAAGCATTTGGATGAAGTTTGAATCAACACAGAGAAGGAAATATAGTGGCACTTAATACTCTACACAACACGAAATGTGAAGACAGAGTTAAGAGCTGTTTTACTTGTTCTCACATACCTATCAAATATAGTTTGCTGAAGGCTAGTTGTATTACTCAGGGTACCGAACTTCTTGTACGTGATGTCCATCTCTTCCAACATATGAAGATATTCCAGAAGCAGGGAAGGAGGATTCTCTAATTCTTCAATCCATTGTAAGGAGTACAACAGTTCCGCAACTAATTAAACAACAGAAGCTGTTCTTTACAAATGACTACTGAATATATTCAGTGCATAAGCACGATGTTTCAAGTCAGGTTTTCCTTGGGTTTTTTTTTTAGTATGTTTTTAATGCACTAGAAGTATTATATTTACACACAATTTCAGGTGGTTCAGAGCATGAACTGGATATTTGCCATTGTGCCATAAAATACAAAAAACCAAAAAGCTACAGTAATCTCTTCTAGATATTCAAGAAATTTTAAAGCAAATCAAGCAAGTATGACATGAATTACAACTCCTCTCTATTCTCCTCCTTTTTTGGATATATACTTCTTGCAGACAAGACAATCAAGATCTAAGTCCAGAAGAAAACCAAACAAATTTGATGACAAGAGCTAGCATGTGGTTCTTTCATTAGCTTACAAAGACCCACACTAAGCAATTACACTTCTCATCATGGTGAGATTTTTGGAGATAGAATTGTTAATTTCATTTGAGCACTCTAAAAATAAAAAGAAACTAGATTCCACCTGGTGGAATTAAGAAAAATTGCCTGCCTCAAGCTATCTTTACCCTCGGGGCAGGGACACAGTTCCTATTGACCACTCACGCCAATGCACTGTGTGTTTTGGCAATGAACAAATCTGAAGTTCATTGAAAATTCAAACATCTCCCGGTTGTAAGTTCTGTTGAGATAGAATGTATGTAATTGAAAAAAGTCCCAAGAATATAAACACTACACTGGTACATACTTACACTTTTAAAGGAGATCTGAAGGAAAAAAGAAAAAAACAACCAACAACAAAAGGTAAAGGGAAAATTTCTCATACTTGTATGCCAGACTTTAGCTATGCATTTCTAATTATCAATTCAGGTTACAACTACTATAAGATAAAAATCCTTTAAGTTCTACCATTGTAACTTACTTATATTGTCAATTTTCTTTCTTTCAGCATCATCATCTCCATGGACTGCAGCATTTTCCAATACAAGAAGCACCATTTTACTTAATAAGGCTGAAGTACACAAATGGCCTGGAAGTTTAGTTGTGCCACACAGCTTGACACTTGATCCCAGAGGTTCACAATTCATACTGAGCCTTCCTTCCAAAAGAGGTTTGTGTATCCACTGTAATATGTTCATAAAAAGAGTGTGAACAAATAATTGGCATTTTAATGATGCATAGAAGAGCTATGATCTGTTTAACCTTGAAAATTCAGAATTATTAGAAAATAACAATACAAATTGACATCAAAAGCCCAATGGTGAGGATGACCCAGTCCAGCGTATTAAAAAACCTAAATGCATGGCAGTAACTTCAAACTGCCTTGCTGCCTCAGAAACAAATGTTTCTTTAGAATCCTACATATTTTACAAGAAATACTAGGTTTACTGACGATTGGTGGTTGGATAGGAAATTTATGTGCTTCCCCAGTCTCTACTATATGTATGTCAGCATTTTGTTGACAGTCGGCACATCGTGCTCCTCTGCAGATATTGGCGTCTTTCACAAAATTAATCTTTTTGAAGAATTAAAGAACAGAACATCTTCACAATGTACATTTTGTCAGATAAAATTCCAGGATTGTTAAGCAGGTTGCTGGTGTTCCATGCAGAAAAGGGCAATTTTGATTTTCTCCAGTAGTACTGGATGCATCTATAAACGTAGAGATTTTGTCTTTTTCCTGGACAGGGGCTGAAAAGATCCTCTGCACAGACATATGGGTCAGAGGCTTGAGGAAAGATGACTACCCCGTGAAAGCCCATTATCATTTCCGTACCTCAGTAGAAAGAGATTCATGCAATTTCCCCCACTCAGTTTTGTTGGGTGTGATATGATCAACATAAGCCCTCACAAAGTATCCAGATTGTCCTTCAGCTTCCATGAGCTTCAACAACAAATCACTAACTGCAGAGATCAACACCTGAAGACTGAGAAAAGGAGAAAACACTGCAAACAAGTTTGGCACTCTCCAGTAAAAGCAAGCTGCATATTCTACATTGATACAATGCTCTATATGTTGTACCAATGCTCTATAAGTGGTTTTCTGCTACCCATCGCCTTCAACAGGCTGAAAAGTCTCTCAGCAATACAAATGACCATTAAATAAAGAATAGTATAGCCCTGATCTTGGTTTGTTTTAGAGAACAACATATTATGAAGCAGACATGTGCATCCCAATTACCTTTTAACATCCAAAGAGGAAGACTGAATTTGATTCTTGACCCACAGTGCAGCTTTAAGCAAAAAGGTACTCTGTTTGTGTGTGCTCTGAAGCTGATGCACAAGTGAATTTACACCAGACATCCAAGTGTGTTTTAATTTGCATACAAGTAAATCTATTGTAGGGAAAAGAAAAAAGAAAACAAAACAATAACAAATGGACAAGAAAACCACCACAAACAGGTGAGCTCTAATTACAGTCTACAGCACACAGCACGTAGATCTACATGTACAGCGTGTCTAAAGGTCCTAGAGCAGGAAAACAATTCTCTTTTCTATGTGGTTACATGGAAAAACTATCCAGGGCAAATATATAGCTCTCTTGTTGCAGAGCAATTTTAAATTAACTATGACACACAAGTAAAATTTAATTTAATTGAGAATAAGTGATGTTCCTGTTGTCTACTACAATATGTCCACACGGTCTTCAAAACCACAGATCTTTTTACTCAAATACCGAACATGCACAATACCAAGAGTCATTTGCAAAGCAGCAGTGGCTTTCAAGCTAGTCACAGAAATGAAGTAGGACAGTACAACTCTGAAACATTGTATTTATTTGTGTTGATGTCAGTAAATGCGTGTACCTATTTGTCACTCTCAAATTCTGCCTTCAAAGAATATAAATCAGGATCTCAATCTGAACATGAAATGCTGCTCAAGAGAGAGGTATGGATCACAACCTCATCAGTATAAATGGTTTCAGAATAAATACATGTGTCTGAAGTGACTGCACACATTTTTTCATAGAATCCCTACACTACAAAATGAACAAAAAAAAATTCCTCATTTCCTGTATTTCATAGACTTTAAATAACTTACATAACACTCCGAAAAGTGTGCAGTATCACAGCCTCAAGGTTACCTGACACTAACATCAAAAAAGTTTAAAAATCCTTGTAAAGATGTACAGGACTTGATGTCTAGTAGTAACTATGGGCACTGTAAATTAAAGCATAAATTTTGGTATCAGGTACAGCTGCAAGTGCTCAATGTATGTGAATTCAGTATTCTATTACATACTTGAACCCGTCTCATGAAAAAGAAGAATTTAGATGTAATCATCACCTGTGAGAAAGTCTGGCTGAAGTTCTTTCTCTAGATTACCTGTTAAGTGTGTTGCATCCTGCCTCTGAGCACACAGCTGGAAGATGGTAAGCAGCAAGTCTTCTGAGGATGGCATCAGTAAACACCCTTTAACGGAGCTGAAAAAGCTTGAGGCTACATCACAGATGAAAGATACTGATGGTTCAGTATCTCCAGCCTCAGAAAGATCCTTTGCTTTAGATAGAGCTGCTTGAAGTTTATCAATAATCCTTTCAATAAAAGTTTCATCAATCAATGATTCTATTGGGGAGAGGAAAACAACAGCATGCTTTGATTACTTTATAAACATGGTCATTCAAAGTCGTATTAATATGGACCAATTTGGTTTACATTTACTGATTCTGAAAGCAAAATAAAGTGCAAAGCAGTTTTACTCTAACGTATACATAAACTCTCTTATTTCACAGACATCAAGGATCACCCAGCCAGAGTTTCACACTGCCAATTATCTTCTCTCTAAACCAGCTGAAGCAGCTTTGAAAAAGGTATATAAAATAGAGCAAGTGCAGACTGATCCCTCCCCCTTTTAAGCCTTCCTAGTTTCTGGCAACCAACTGTGAACCCAAGATTACACCTGGACCATTGCATATAATTACGCCAAGCAGACCAGTCTTCTGTGAACATGCTTGGCTCCTTTTTTGCAGGATCCAAGCAGGCCAATCCCATTTATCCTCAAACTCCACAGCATCCTGTGGCAATGAGTTCTGTTATTTAATTATAAACTGTATGAAGAAGTGTACTTTTCCCTCAAGACTGCTATCTAAACATCTGTTAGCAACTCAGGTTCTTCCACTGAAAGAAACAATGAAAAATTCCTTCCTACTTGCATTTTCCATGCAAATTATGATTTTATAGCTCTCTAGCACAACCCCATCCCTAATCACTTTCACTGCAAATGAAAAATTCTAGTCTGTTTTATTGCCTTTACACTTTTTCTTGAAAGCATACAGGTGAACAAGAATATTGCAGTGACCAAAACCACAGGTAGTGTTACAGATACTGACTACATATTCAGTGTATTGACTACGTGTCATTTGTCCTCTGTTCTTTTCACAGCAGCTCCTAATAACCTGTAGTCCTTTTTTACTGCTGAGCACAACCTGCCACTTAGAGGGAGCCACCACCACAATGACTGAAGGTCTCTTTTTGAGTTTTAACAGCTCAGAGCCCATCACTGAATTGATACAGTTACAGCTGGTTCTTCCCATGTACACTTGTGATATTTACTGGGTTTTGGATTTCTTTTGTACTTATATCAGTTAAACATTCAGTATCACAACACACTGCTACAGGTCTGTGAAGTTTCAGTTTTGATTACTCTGAATAATTTATCGGAAACAATTATCTTTCTTTCAGTATTTAGCCTTTTTCCCCTTTAATTCTTGTCGTCTGATAGGCTACTTATCCATGAAAGGCTCTTTCATTTCCTCCATGGCAATTTACCTCGAGAAACTGAGACAAGAGATTTCATTTAAAAATTTTTTTTGAAAGTCCACATACTCTATTTTGGCTTAAATCACTAAGTCAAGAACCACCATAGGTCCTGAAAGTCTCTTAGGCTTCAACCAATATGAATTAAAACCAGGTCACCCAGCAGAAAACAAGCTCAGCAGTACCTCCAGCTTTAGCGTCAGAAAGCAAAAGTTACTGGAAAATCAGGCCTATTTGAATCTGAATTTGAATGTGTTCTTTAAACACTGACTTTTTTTAGCAATGTGGATCAAAAAAATGGCTCAGGTATAAAAAAAGAAAGCCCAAAACAAATAAACAAAAACTCAAACCAATGAACCAAAAAAAAAAAAAAATATGCCACCAGAAGAAAGCCTAAATGTTCCAAAGTAAGTATTCTGGAAGATCTCAAATTCTTTTCAACCTTATGCCAAGGTAAGTGCAGTATCCACACTTCACAAACTCCAAGGATTATATACACTTACCACTTTTAATGTGCTGTGACAACACCAAGCTCAGGAGGGTCCACCTTTCTGAAGAGGCTGAGTCTGATGAGGCTGTGCCAGGTTTTAAACACAGGTGACACAGATCATCTGCCAGCATTACCAGTCTTTCTCCAAGTGTATCTCCTTTCAGCCAGTCAGAGACTAAGGAAAGCTTCGTTGTGCTTGAGCATGCCTGAATCACAAGAAAATAATTCTAAGAATCTTTTAAGGGTATAGAATCATAGACTAGTTTGGTTTGGAAGGGACCTTAAAGATCATCTTGCACATTCCAATTCAAGCACCAACCCCCAGTGCCATGGGCAGGGATACCTTCCTCTAGACCATATTGCTCCATGCCCCATCCAACCAGGCCTTGAACACTTCCAGGGATGTGGCATCCACAACTTCCTGGGCACCCTGTTATTAACTATTAT
This sequence comes from Cephalopterus ornatus, assembly GCA_013396775.1. Taxonomy (NCBI): domain Eukaryota; kingdom Metazoa; phylum Chordata; class Aves; order Passeriformes; family Cotingidae; genus Cephalopterus; species Cephalopterus ornatus. The sequence goes on along the minus strand of VZRE01011181.1, from coordinate 49,587 downwards.
TACTATGTCAAAGTTACACACACAGAGTGGGAATCATATCATCTGTCACAAACAATAAGTCTTCAGGTGTTTACATCTGCAAGAATCCCCCCAGCTCTCTTTGTGGTCAGAGACAGCAGCTTATGGCTAGGTCAGACCTCTGCTGTAGAGCTAAAAAAGTCACCTTCTGAAAATGCTTCCTTTTCCTTTTCTTCAACTATAGAGCCCAGGGAATTCCTACACTGGAAAAATAACTTTTGGATGACCAAGTTGGCTGAAATAAAACCTACTTATAACATAAAACCCATTTACAGCACCTGAATTTCTTTAAAAAGAAACAGAGGGTCACAAATCAAAAACATTATTTTGGTGATGAGGCACTCTAAGTTACAAAATCGTAAAAACTGAGTATTCCTAAAATACACAGCATGTGTGAGGGAAGATACTGTGGTCTGTGCACTGGATTATAAATCAAGTGCAACAAGTTTTTGTCCAAAAGTTTGTCATACACTTTCTACAGCATCCCATGCAATTACTTAAATGTCAGTCTCAATATTCGATATGAAAAAATGGAATACTGCCTTTTCCTTGTAAGCATCATGTAAGGGGGATGATATAAATAATCATTTTAACTTATTGGTCTACTCCCCAGCTCCATTCTCTCTCGCTTAGCAGGGATGACCAACAAATCAGGAATCCCTCTGGCTCAAAAAGCAAACAGACCAAACATAGAAGGGACACAGATTCTTGTTTTGGTATCATCATTTCGCTTTTAAAACTGTCTCCAGATTTAAATGCATTTAAAACGAACACTATTCTGAAACTATTAATGTAAGATTTTCAAACTATGGAAATTATCACTACACAGGTAAAAAAAAAAAAAGTCACTCAAACACATGTGAGTCTCAAAGCTAACACTGGAGAAATATTCAACAAGAACAAAAAAAATCTTAAGAGGTACCTTTTGAATTATCTGGAGAAAAACAATCCATTTCAGATCCATCTGAAAAGAAAAACAAAATTCCATAATGTTTAACGAATTCTTTGCTGAATAGGAAGCATTAATACCGTTTTAACTGTTCTGCAGAGATTAAGTAGAAGTTGCTAAATTTCAGTAACAAAATCAATAAGGGACTCTATCTAAAAGAAAGGCCACCAATGACTAGTATAAAACCACACTGTATAAAGAAGTAAGAGCAGAGAAATTCTGATGTTCCTTTTTTTTTAATGCTTTATACTATACAGAAAGGAACAGATGTCGTAAACTTTCACCTCAATACTGTCATATCAAGCTTTCCTAAAACTACCTTCCTTAAATTGAGCTTACCCAAGTTCATGAAGAATTTTTTCTATTTGACAGTGCCAATATAAGATTATTAATGAACAACAGCCCACAAAAACAGTGATGACTTTGATAAAAATTAATGACATAACGTACAAGTCATACCTTTGCTAAATCATCAAGAATGATTTTCCTTTCTTGGTTACTGTTGCAACAACGAAGCACGCTGTATAAAATATCAACCAGGAAATGGGTGTCTTTTCTCCAGTCTTCTTTTAGCCAAGTTATTAAATTCATATACAGAAATTGTACAGCTGGACTTCTGTTATGAGTTTTCATTTTGTTTTGGGATTCAGCTTGAGCACAGCTTGCATCATTTCCCTGCTCTAAAAGTACTTGGAAAACTCTGTTTGAGGAAAATGAGTTGAGCAGGGCAGAGAGAAATTTCAAATGCTGTTCTGACTTCTGTTCATTGACATACACAATGCTCAGCTCAGCAAGGTTGCAGACTAAGTTCTCCAAAGGTTCTTTCCTTAGATGTGAACTATGCTGCAAGTCAGGCTGTATTTCAGAGTCACCTTTTCTCACTTCTGTAAGCTTTCCATTCTCTGTGTTTCTTTCAGATTCATCCTCGGCTGTAAATCTGATTTTTAGAAATTTTCTGCTGTTTGGTTTTGCAGCTCTCTTTGGATTGTGAAGAATTTCTAGCATAGCAGATATGGCAAACAATGATTTCTCATCAGCATCCAATCTATCAACATGAAGTACACACATTTTTAAAAGATGGTCCCAAAAATTTGACAATAGTTTCTGGAAAAATTCATTTGTGCCATCATCATTGGAGAGTTCTGCTTTAGCTTCCCAGGAGCTCAGCATTTCTGCTATTTGATAAAATAATGGTCCACTTTGTAACTTAGGCTCCTTAAGAACAGCACTGGTAAAAGGAATTAGCTATAAAGAAAAAAAAAATATTAAAGAACATTGATCCAGTTAAAAAATCATTTTATTCTCTGTAATGCCAAGAAATTATATAATTTTGAAAAACGCTGCAGAACTACTTCTAAAAATGTCAGAATTACTCAAGCTCGAACACTTGAACACTCACGCTCGAAAATATACAGCATGGCTTTTTTTTCCCTAAAGTATAATTTAAACTGCACAGTTAAAAACATGAGTTTATGGGAAGAAAAAAAATTACTAAATTCAGTAACATTATTTTTGTTACTGATTGCTCTCTACAACTGCCTGAAATGATGTTGTAGCAAGGTGAGGGTCAGTCTCTTCTGCCACGTCTCAAATAAAAGGACAAGAGGAAATGGCCTTTAATGGCACTAGAGGAGGGTCAGATTAGACATAAGAAAAAAAAATCACTGAGAGTGGTCAGGCACTGGAATACATTGCCCAGGGAGGTGGTGAAGTCACTATCTCTAGAAGTGTTCAAGAGGCATCTGGATGTGGCACTTGGGGATGTGGTTAGGGGTGACTGTGGTGGTACTGGGTTGACGGTGGAACTAGATGGTCTTGAAGGTCTCTTCCAACCTGGATCATTTTGTGTGATTTTTTTTCAAAAAAATCTAGGGAAACTTTTGACAGAGAAGTAAATCCTCACCTAAATTTCACCTTTTTCTTTAACACTATTAAAATATTAATAACATTAATTATTACTAACGGTGATTATTAAATGGACAAACAAAAATATTCAATATTTCTATTAAATACCTGGTGAGATATAAGCATTTGATGAATTTGGTTTTGGTCATCTTCTTCTATTTGCTGCAGTACAGCAAAGCACAGACACTCCATAAATGCAGTTATAATTGCTGAACTTTCTGAAGGGCTGGCGATTGCCCGCTCACTTGACAACCTGTGGGAGGCAACATCAGAGGGAGGGCACACTCAGTCAGCTGTGCTTCCGAAGAAACCTCACATGAATGCCATGAATATACCCTGTGTTATGCTGTTCTGATCCAGACAACACCGACATGAGAATGTAGAATCATAGAATCATTTACAGGAGTCAGATCAAAATAAATTCAAATTGAAGAGTCAATAAACCCAGGCATTTAATATAACTTGTATCAAAATAACTTCTTCATCCAGTCTTAGCATTCACAAAGAAATATCTGTGTAAATAGAAGAACCACATCCAGCCAAGCACACTATCCCATGTTTCAGCTGGCTGGCTAAACCCATTTGCAATTTTCTACACACACCACAAAGGTTCAAAAAGTGTCACTTTCTGTCATCACAGAAAAAAAAAAAAAAGAAAACAAAGCCACCTAAAGCCAGTTTTCCAGTAACCAGTTTGAGCCTGAAAAACTGGAATTTGTTTGCTTTTTAATGAAAATTAGATCACACAAACTACCATAGAAATATTACAATCACAGAATATTCCAAGTTGGAAGGGACCTAGAAGGATCACCAAGCCCAGCTCTGGGGTTGAACGGCCCATATGGGGATCAAACCCACAACCTTGGTGTTATTAGCACCAGGCTCCAACCAACTGAGCCAATCTCAGGGTCATCATTTTACTGCCTGTAATAACATTCTATACACTTTCCAAAACCAACCCATACATAACTCTCTTCTCTAAGAGCTCTGCTAATGGCCACACCAACATCAGATTGAGAACTGATTTTTGTTTAAAGGAATGGCATTTTAGTCTTCCATAAACTAATTTCTATATGCTTTTGAGTACACAACGCACATGTATCTATTTAAATTAGATTTGATAGAAAGTTAGTTCTGATGCATTTTAAAGGCAAAAAGTGACAGCAGTTTCAATCCTTTAAAAATCAGTATTGCAAGAATTAAAGTTCCTGCATACAAGAAATTTCACTATCACAATACTAATCCCCAGTAAGCTCTGTAAAAATCAGACACCAGTGAGAAGAGCCTGATTCTTAAGAGTCACTCTTAATTTTAAATTAATTTCCCATTTCAAAATTTGTCATGGAATAAACACAAGGCTTTGACAACGAAAGATAAGAATGCTTTATATAAGGAAGACGTAATAAAATCAAAAAGAAAGGTGAAGGTTTAAGTTGACAGAAACAGACACAAAGGACTGACTCTAGTTTTAGATATTTAAAAGAATTTTTAAAATATTATTTTCATTCATTTCTAAAGGCTTGAAGAAGATTCGTTCTCTCATTTCCAAATATAACAGAGACTGGTTCCAAATAAATAAATTTGTGATTCATACCCTTGAATTATAGAGTCGAAAAAAGTTCTGAAATATTCCAGCTTCGGTTTCGTAACAGCAGGAGGTACCTTGCTAATGAAGGGCAAGAGGTTGGGGTATATAACGGTAGCTAGTCCTCGTCCACCTTCTCGAAGCACTGTCCACAGCTTTGGCAGAACTCCCTTTCTGGCATTCACATGACTCCAACAGTCCTACCGAAAGAAAGTCAATTTCCGTAAATTAAACAAGAATATGTTGCCTCAGAAGAACTCCCAAGCTAGACACTTAACCTACCTCCCTACATTGTAGCTGAAACAAGACATTGTAAAATTTAAATTCTCTAAAGTTACTCACTTTCCAGTATTTTTTAAAATCACTTTCTCCCTATTTCAGCTTGTGAATTTAAGAAGTTAACACGATAAAAGTATTTCTGCATTGTTTAAAATCCACTGACCTTCCTTATCAGCAACTGGAAGCAAAGGCTTCTCTTTAATAATGCTTTCACGATGCTTCACAGAAGTCATCATCGTAATTAACCCGGTATTTAAGTTCTCATTATTAAGACCAAGCAATACCGACTTTTGAAGCATCACTCACTTCAAAACTCTCTTCAAAAATTTTCAGATGGTTCCAAAATATTTTGGCACTTTCTCCTCCCCAAAATTTTTTACCATCTGATCTATTATATTTATTTTAGTACTTAGTAAAGTTCCAGAGGCACCTATACTTATAAAAGGCTGAGCAAAGATTGTTTGGGGGGTTTTTACCACACAAATTGTTAAAGTTCACATCAGCAGTTACAAAAGAGATTAAGGTCTCAAAATATCCCAGTCTACGGCAACACCTCATCCTGCTAATAAATTCAAAGCTGGTATTTCACTTAAAATTCAGCCAAAAAAAAGGAAGAGCTATAGAACCCTTAAACTTGAAGAGGAAACAAACAAACCAAAAATGCACTGCAGGTCATTTTTTTAATTGTCTTTAACCAAGAAAAGGTTTAAAACATTATTTGACTTACTAGTAACTACATTTAATGAAAGGGATTCCGGTTAGTTCAATTAAATTCATAAAATAACTCTAATTTTCAAATATGCTGGACACAATAAAGTTACACTGAGACCCTAAGGAGGAAGAAGGAGCATACAGCCTTGAGGAGTTGACGTTATTAATCATAAAGAAAACCCAGTCAAGCCCTTCTTCCTAATTCTATAGAGAGAACTTGGTGAAAAGTTAAGTTTGAGGAAAATATCTGCCTCTTAGTTTTTCCCATTACCTCAATAGTGGTGAGAGCATAAAGTACAGCTTCCCAAAGAGCAGGACACACCACTGCATCACTGTCATCAATGCTCAGAAGAACAGCAGGACAAACTCTTGCTGCTTCAGCTTTCACCAGCCCAGGCAAGTGCTGGCAAAAAGCAGAAATCAGCTCAAAGAAAGCTGAGCGAACCTGACAGAGACCACAGGGAAAAAAAACAAAATTTGTCACTACAAGTAGTTTATAACATTCCTTTTAAAGTCAACATAACTTACAACATGTGGTCCCCGTATTTCATCATATCAGCAAAGGTTTAAATATTATTAAAAATAAAGAAAAATAAAGCAATTATTAAACAGGCTTATCAAATGTTTTAAATTGGTTCAGTTGTATTATAATATACTTCTCAAAAGGCATTTTTTCCCAAAAGCAACTCGAAACTTGATAAAAAATACTACCTCATCAGTTCATCACTCTGTGCTCTACTGGTCTTAGCAGATTGAAGACCAATAAAATGGTTTGAAAAATTAAAATCCCAATGCACTAAGAACACATGCAGTAAGCTGACAGAGTTTGTACCTCTTACATGATTTTTAAATGATGGCAGATTTTCAAGAAGTAGATCATGATGATACAGAAATAATAATTTGGCCTACTGGGTAAATTTTAGAGCAATATTGTCTATTTAAGGCCTAGAAAGCTGTTCCAAATATAAGCAAAGTTCATTCTTGTAAAATACAAGTAACTAATACTTCCTTAGGTTAAGTGTATCACCTTTAACTAAAACCAACCAAAATAAATAAGAAAGTAAAAAGTCACCTGTGGTATGTTGTGTTTGCTGTATTTCCAAAATTTGTTTTGGGACAGAAGTGACATTAACTTTTCCTCCAGTGAATGCATCTCTTTTTTTGGCAGCATGTTAAGCAACTTTTTTAAAGCTAACAAGGAACAGGTCAGAATCCGGAAAAATTTGGCTTCCCTTTCTTCTTCTGGTACAGTTCTCAGAAAGCAAAACAAACAAAAAAATTAAAGTGAACCACAAATAGATCAGTAGGCTTCCCAAGTTCTTCTAAACTAAACTGTCTTCAGTTTTTTTGTGTTCTTCTTTGATTTCAGGTACTAGCAATGTAAATACATACACTTTCCATAGGTTCTAAATTACATCATGAAGTGTCAGAAAGAGTTTAAAGTCATCTCATATTCTACCTACTCACAAATGCTACTCCTAAAACAGCTGAAACAAGAATTAGATAACTGGTAACACTTTCAAAAGCATTTAAAGTTAAGTCCCAAAGAAAGCCACTAGGAACTGGACTCAAATAAATACTCTGTCTCTTGAAACAAAACTAAATCCACTACCTCCAGGGACAGAGAACCCAACACAGACCAAGACAAACCATATATATTAAAGCAGGTAAACATACTGAGGGTCACTGAGTGTATCAGCTGTCTCTTTCAGAAGGTGATCTTGAAGTACCTAAGAGGGAAAAATCCCACACATATAAACACAAAGAAATGTAAAACTTAGATGTGAACAATATAGCCCATACATTATTCAGAAACAGTTCTACAATAAAATTTCCCAACCTCTGAGCTGTCTTTTTTAGACATGCTAGTGAAAATGAAAATAATTTAACTGACTCATGATCAACGTAGTAGCTGTTCAAATTAAACCTCCATAACACTTTGTAAGCTGCAGCCCTGTGCCAATGTGCTTCTGCTACAAAGAAGCCAAACTGAGGCAAACCAAAATAGTTCAGTTTGCATATGACGGGTCAGCAATGCAATCTTTTACTTTTTTAATCCAGTCAATTTAGTTTCATATAAGACTGGCACAGGAGCATTAACTTCAGTCAGAACTAAACTTGTAGAGGCTGAAACACTGCTCAGCATTCTTTACTCCTTTTTCACTGCAGCTGAACTACTCTAGCATCTTTATTTCATCTGTCAGTAACATTAAGTGTTGACTGAGCATCATTACATAGAAATGCACAGAAGAAAATTCACTACTCATTCCTCTGTGTTCATTGCAGTGTTCTTATTACTATACTCTTTTCTATTTATTTATAGAAGAAATTCTTCCCTGTGAGGGTGGTGAGGCCCTGGCACAGGTTGCCCAGAGAAGCTGTGGCTGCCCCATCCCTGGAAGTGTTCAAGGCCAGGTTAGATGAGGCTTGGAGCAACCTGGGATAGTGGGAGGTGTCCCTGCCCATGGCAGGGGGGTGAAACTTGATGGTCTTTAATGTCCCTTCCAACTCAAACTGTTCTATATTCTCTTCACAGGAGCAAAGTTTCAGGTGAGAAAGAAATTTAACAGTGAAGAATGGATGGGAGCAGGATCAGTTTTAAATTTATAATAATAGTTGATATAAACAAAGCCTTAAAGAAACACAAAAGTATAAACTCACATTAAGAATTTCATCTTTACAGAACACTAAGGCTTCAGGCTGTTTGCTTGAAGGAAAAGCTTTTTCAAAAGCTACTTTTGCAGCAGAAGCAGCAGGAGAGTAAGTGTCACACTGAGCAATCAGCCAGTATCCCATGATACTTTTTAAGTAAGGAGCTAAGTGTTTTTTCACTTTAAGAATCAGTTGCTCAAAAGATTGCTGAGTCGCTTCTCGAACGCGGCGATCATGATCCTGTCAGAATAAAAAAGGAAGGAAATATAAATGTTTTTTGGTTTAAGAAATGTACCTTCAATGCCAGATACTTCAAAGCAGAGGTGATGATTAAAAAGCCATTTTTGTGATTAATTGGGCTACCTAGATTTGAAAATACACACCAATGACAATAAAGTCTTGGTATTCCTAGGTATGGGGAGAGCCCTAACTTAGTAGCATCAAATTCCCAAAATGTTGTACACTCACAATTGTAACCTTTTCCCAAAATCCCTAACTACAGTCTCTGATTCCAATTTATACAAACATTTAACAGAAAGACATGAGGCAAGAGAAACAGGAAGCCTCAAAGACATCTTTTGAATTAGAACTACCATAACCCTACAGAAACACTGCATCATTATTGTTTATTTGGAAATGACTTTCTACACTCCTGGTTCCTGAAAGAAACACTAGGAATTGCTCTAATGGATAAGAACAGTGATCCATTCTGTCCCATATCACGTTTCCAGCAGTAGCCAGTCCAGAGAGTTTAAAATGTATTAGATATATCAAAAAAATTATTTATTATCTGGCTACACATGGTCTTTCATGTTTGGGTTTGATTTTGGGGGTTTTTTAATATTAAGTCTGGTCAGATATTAGTCCTAGATCAAAAAGATTTATAATTATGTTAACTGAACAGTCTCTTTAGCCATTCTGGAATGTACATAGAAGAATTTATCCTGAGAAGAAATATCCTACAATCTTTTAAACAGAAAGATCTAACAAACAGGTATCTCCATCAGGCAAGTAAAGCCCAACACCCAAAGTTCAAGATTCCATGCACTGCCAATACTGAAATATCCCCACAATAAAGAACAATAATTTCCTTTATGTTTTTCCTAGAACAAGTCAGTAACTCCAACAAAGGCAGATACGTCAATAAAGACCACCTTGGAGGCTGTTCCAGAGAGAGGAAGTATACAGAGAAGTTTATAATTTAAACACTTAAATACTTACTAGTGAAATTTTACAATAAATTCTTGGCCAGTAGGGAAGAACACCTTTAACAACTTCCGCTTCTCTTTCCTTGCACATTGTCCCAAACTCTTGCATAGCCTAAAATCAAAATATCAAGAGAACGACTTAAGAAGTCAGATAGACATGTTCTGTAATTTACCAGCTTATATCTGAAACTGCAACTCTCTTTTTAAAAAATCTGTTCATTTCTGGCAATTGAGCATCTATAGAGATAACTGCATGACGGACCTTCCTAGAGGTTTTCCAAGATATCTTCTGGATTGCAATTCTAGCAAACCTACCAACACGAAATTAATATTAGTTATGTTCACATATTCCTCTCCCATCCTTAAGAAAAGTATATTGTTTTCCAATTAAAAAAAAATTATGGGGGACAAAGGATACACTAACTTTTAATTTTGTTGTGATGTCCCTTTTAGAAAGTTTTCGCAACACCATTCGGAAATCAGCATCCACAAGGCTGTCTATTTCCTCTGCTCCTTGAATGGCCGGGACATATCCTAGATCACTCTGCGACGTTCCAAAGCCAATAAATCCAGGCACTGTTCCACGTTCTTTGGCAAGGAGCTCTGCAGCTCGGCCGCTGCTAGAAGGCTGACAAAAAACAGGGACGGAGGACAATTATGTATTTCATTTTATTTTGCACGCATCATGCATTTGAAATGATGATCCTATTTATATTGTACAATTAACCTTCTAATTAAAACAAAGTCTCACAAACAAAAGGCCACCTAAGCTTTGAACATGGAAGTTTGACCTAGAAAATTATTCTCCGCTTTAGAATCAAGCTGAGAAAGTTGAGACTGTTCAGCTGGGAAAAGAGAAGGCTCTGGGGAGACTTCCAGTATCTGAAGGGAGCCTACCAAGAAGCCAGAGAGGGACTCTTCATCAGGAACTACAGTGACAGGACAAGGGGGAATGGTTTCAAAGCGAAAGAGAGAAGGTTTAATGAGATAGGAGGAAGAAATTCTTCTCTGTGAGAGTGGTGAGGCACTGACACAAGTTGCCCAGAGAAACTGTGGATGCTCCATCCCTGGAAGTGTTCAAGGCCAGGATGGATGGAGCTCTCAGAAACCTGATCTAGTGGAAGGTGCCCTGCTCATGGCAGATGGCTGGAATTAGATGGGCTTAAGGTCCCTTCCAACCCAAACTATTCTGCAATTCTATTCTCTATGAATCAGCATTCCCTTTTCTCATAATCCATAAATACTTATGGAAAGTTTTATTGGATTTATACGCACACAAAAAAGCATAACAGGAAAGTCCTTCTGTAAGGAAACAATTTATTAAGAAACTATTTATCCTCCTTCAATACTTCTGTTTTTCCTAGTTCTTCTCATGGGCTAACACGGCTCCCAGGGAATGCTATTTGTACCACTGGGAAAAATAAGAACAGACACACAAAACATTCTCCCAGCAACCAAGTGGCCAAAAATGATTTAGAGGCATGGAGCAAAAGGACGCATATGTAACACAGCATAACACCTGTGTGTGTTTTAGAGTTTAGCATCTCTTCTAGTTTGCCCGAGTTGCCTACTGTACCATTGGCTCATGTTTATTTCAACCATACTCTTTTGGAAAGACTGCCCCAAAACCGACTGGCACTCTGATGTTCTCTGTGACACCTCATATTCCAAACACCTTTTATTTCCCAACGGCAGTTGCAGTTTTTTGAGCTTGTGGGGTTTAAGTAATCTTTCCTGAATGCGATCCCTCAACTATTAAGGACACGCTGCCTTGTGTTCCCTAGTCTTCTCTAAACCCACGGAGGAATTACAGAACCTGAACTCAAGGTTTCACACACATCCTGAGCGAGGGCCACATAGGACAGATTTCTCACCACCACTGGCCTGGTGGCAAGACGGAGACACCAAAATAGGTGAATTCTAAGACTCTCCACAGAACACCACGCTGAACTTCGCCGAACTTAGACCCTTGGCGATTTTGCAGTTACGTCCCCCTACCGCCGGCCCTCTCCGTGCAAACACCACGGCGGCAGCAGTCACACAGCCCTAAGCAAGCACGCCCCAGGCCCAGAGGTGGCCCCGGCCCCGGCTACCGCTCCCGGCCCCGACCCCGCGCCGCAGCCGGGCCTCGGCGGCCCACGGCCCCGCC
>VZRE01011181.1:0-33259 GCA_013396775.1 Cephalopterus ornatus | reverse complement strand
GCCTCTCTCCTCCCCCCAGAGCGGGGCTTGCTCCGAAGCCGCCGCTCCGGCCGGGACACGCGGCGCTCGCGATTGGCTGCGGCGCCTGTCGGTGACGGCGCGGGAGGCGGGCGCGGGCCAATGGGAAGCGGGCGGGGCGGGGCAGCGGCGCGCGGCGCGGGGGCGACGTGCACGTGGGGTGGGGGTGCGGGGCGGGCCCGGCACAGGGACCGCCTCAGCGACACCCCCGGCGCCCGCCCGAGTGCCGAGTGCTCACCCCTGCGCCCACCCGAGTACCGACTGCCCCCCCCGAGTGCCGAGTGCTCACCCGAGCGCCCACCGAGTGCCCATGTGAATGCCCAGCCGGGCTGTGCCCAGGCGCGGGGCACACCTGCTCCCCGTCGTGGCGGGCTGTCGCTGCTGCCCTCAGGACCGGGCTGTCAGCTGGCCACAGGATCCCGGCAGAGCCGTAGGAGCCCGGCCTGCTCCCTTGCCACACCGCGGTGGCTCCCAGATGAGCCTCTGAGGGCGTTTTTCCGGGGTGTCGGGCGCAGGTGGGCGTTCGCAGACCGCTCTGTCTTATCTCAAAAAACACTACATGAAATGCATCAGTCGTTTAGGCGGCGCAGTGCATTTCCTGGTGAGGCCTGTGCCCCAGAAAGGCTAGTGCAGAACCTGTCAGAGAAGTCTGCCCAGGCACAGCGTGGGTTAAATTAATAGCTACGCGTGTTCATGCTGTGCTACCTTCCTGGCAGCAGCAAGGACAATTTGGAAAGGATTTTAACAATCAGAAGTTGCTCATATAAGATACATACTGTATTTTTCGCAGAAAAATGTGCTCTCGGGAAGGGTTGTTGGATGAACTGTCATTTCTTTTTATGAACAAATTGAATGCTAGGTTGCAAAATTTGATGATTCTGCCCTCAATGAAATGTCTGTCAGGCTTCCATCAGCAACTGGGTCATCTGCCCTGAGAGCATGCTCATGTACAAATGCTCATGCCTAAGCTCTTCCCCACTTAGTTTCCCTCTCATTCTCTTGGTGTGGCTTACTTTTTTGGCTGTGAACACTGCGAGCAGCCAGCTGCGCTCTGTGGCTGGTGTGCTGCCGAGTACGAGCTAAGAAATGGGTTTGAAAGGACAGTCTGATGCAGGTCAGATTTAGTGCTGCCTGTGTTTATGTGAAGGGTGGACAGCAGGGTTAGCCTAGCCTGCAGAGGCTTGGTTTGGAACCCTTTCAACCTTCCTTGTTTTCATTGTATAGAATATGTCGAGTTTTAAGTTTACATGAGCTTTTGGGCTGATCTTTGGTACAGGGGCTACAGACTGGGACCCAAAAATGTCCTGCCATATGTGCAATAGCCACCGTTTTTGAAGCCAAGCATTTGGTTTAGGTTGCTGAAGTGGTAGATCACTCTTGTCGAGAAGAGTCTGCAGGTATAGCAAATAACAGACCCATCTGAATTATTTGCTTGATGTGTGGGGAAGGTGATGATAAATCTTTCCCAGTGAAGAAATTAAAAAATTGGAACTCCTGTTGTCTGTGTATTTTCAATTATGTTAGAGTATTTGCGTGTGTCAGAGTTCATCAAAGACACAAGGAATTTGCAATAAACAAAACAGAAAGACTGTAGTTGCAAATAACAAAACCAATTCTTTTTCATAGAATTCCTGTGTTGTTGTTAGTTAGAGTACAAATCCTAACGGGTCATAGTATTTTTGATACTAAAGTTTATAATCTTGTTGTTTGGTGCAATGCTTTTGACTTAAGATTTGAAATCATTTGTGTTTTGTTATTCACACCGGGATCTTGTCTATACAACAGTTACAGTTATTTCATGTTAAAATATAATTACTATTTTTTTGTTTTGAAAATGTCAAATTAGGGCAAGTTAATTCACCTCAAGGGACAGCTTAGCCATAGAAATAACTTGTGTAGCAATGAACAAGTAAAGCCAAAACTACCTTCTAATTTTACTATTTTTTCTTCCCTAGGTCACTGTTCCTTTTAAGAACAATTACAGACTGCAAATATGGGAAAGAAACGCATCAAAGGCAAAACTGCACAGTTTGATGAGTCTCTGGATATATTGAGTATGTTTCCCCAGAAAAGTCTGTGAACCTGATGTTTGTTTTAACCTCAAAGAAGGCTTGAAAGCTGATTAATATTAGAAGGCCTTTACACTAGCCACTGCCTTTGAAGTCTCATTTACAAAATGTGGATTTTTTTAAATTGAAACTGAAGTCTAACAAGAAACGTGTTGCTACTTTTCTAAGTATTCTTGAAAATAATAATCCCATCTTGAAAACTAAGATTTTCTGGCTTTTAGGAAACTCAGACACAGAGTTCTTTACTGATACACAGATTGTATAAAATTTCTGAAAATATAAAGGTTTTGTAGGGTCAGCTGTTAAGCTTAAGCCTTAAGTAGCATTTTCCTAATGAAAATTTTGTTACAGAAGGTTCTTTTAATCACAGCAATAAGGGCTGTGATTAAAATATTTTCTGGGAAATAATTTGTCCTTATTCTAGCAGCTAATTTAGTACTGACCCTGGACACCTCAGCTCTCTAGTCATAGTGTATTTTGGTTAAATCCTCTTCCTCTCCTTCTGTTCCTAATAGTTCCTAATCCCAAATAGTAAATTTTATTCTAGCTCTTCTTGTTCTCACTCCTATGTTGAAATTTAATTTGTTTATCTTGTTTACCCTGGTTATTGTAGGTTTCGTTTTTCCTTGTGCATTCTTTTCCACCACCTTGTCTAGCAGGTCGCAGACAGTGTCTTACTCACCTGATCCTGACTGGGGAAGTGATTTGAGCCGTGCTAATTTGTCTGTGGGAGAGTGTACTTACAATTTGATAGCCAGGAGGCTTGGTGTGATGGCCCGTTTTCAGGTAAGTCTACTGTACTTTGTATTTTTATTTTTCAGTGTGCTTGTCTTCTTTGGGTAGCTTCTGTCTCTGATGGGTGGCTGTTTTAGCTGCTTTTGTCTGGTCTGGTTGTCAGGGGGGTCGCGGGGGGAGGGTTGTTGGTTTGGGGCTTTGGGTTTTTTGTTTCCTGGAGTCTGGGTCCATGTCTGCTGTAACTGTTCCTCTTTATCTTCAGCAAAGAGATCAGTTATGGTGTCATTGCTGATGGCATTTCACCTCTTTGGCTATAAATAGGTTATTTTACCATGACAGAGTTCTTTAAAGCCACAAATGAAACTAAGACTTAATATGAATAATTCAACTGTAATAGCAGTTGGCAATTACAAATGTTTTGGGTTTCTTATTAAGAGAAATTTGAAGTTGTAGATGAAGCTTATGTTTTTTTAAAAGGCTTAAAGAACACATCTAAATATCTGTATTTGTCTCTTGTTAGCTACCATTTGCACTGTGCTAAAATCCTGTAACAGGAACAGAACTGTAGGTCCAAAATCTCCACCAGTTTCAGCTTATGCCAAGAGAAGTTTGCTATCTTGAGGCTGTAATCTTGCATGTGGTCCTCAGCAAAGATGGATTCAGAGCTGTTACACTATCTGAGCAATAAAAACACCTCAAAGTAAAGGACTTAAGACAGCTTAATGCAAACAGCGGTAATTCTTGTGAATAGTTGTTTTGCAGAAATGTAAACAACAACTTGAGAAATTAAACAAGAAGAATGAGATAGTTAACTCTTGAAAGGGGCTCTTAGCAAGAGATGGCTGTTCTTGGTGTAATCATTCTCCGCAAAGTTTGGTTAAAAGTTTGGTGGAGTTCACACCAGGCCCAGAAGGTGCAGCTAGGTTGTCGTATCGCAGTGCAAAGCGATAACAGCACAGGAACTGTGACTGCCATTCTTTTTTTTACCATAATCTGCTGCATAATTTCACTGGGGCAGCTCAGCTGGAAGCAGAGACTGCATAATCTCCACTTCTGTAAGACACCCAGGTGCGGCTTTAGTGATGAGAAGCTGTGGTAGTGGGCTGTGGCTGCTCCGTGGGAGGTTTGGGAATTTCAACGCCACAATAATAAAAGCCTGAGTAGTAGGTAGGTGTGTATCCAAAAGTTCTGTCAACT
This sequence comes from Cephalopterus ornatus, assembly GCA_013396775.1. Lineage (NCBI taxonomy): Eukaryota > Metazoa > Chordata > Aves > Passeriformes > Cotingidae > Cephalopterus > Cephalopterus ornatus. The sequence continues at coordinate 29,240 of VZRE01011181.1, read as the reverse complement.
CCTCTAACTAGATGTAGCTCTGAGGGATACTTTAAGCAATACAATAGTTTGGGATGCAGCAAACAGTATCCCTGGATTCTGAATGCGGGTAATAAAGAGTTTTTTTTCTGATACATCTGATAAATTGTCAATGTTTTTTTGTCTCTAGAACAACTAGCCTAGCTTCTGTATTGCTGCCTATACTTGTGCCTATAAACACAAATAACATTTGTGTTTGTTATGATGCTTACATCCTTCTTGTGCTTTTTATTTTGTAGAACCTACTTGCAAGCATATTCGTAAAGGACTGGAACAGGGTCATCTGAAAAAGGCGCTGCTGAACGTGGAATGGCACGTTTGTCAGGACTGCAAGGCAGACAACAAGACACGAGAGAAGTCTGAGGAAGAGGAGGCTGATGAAGGCCCTTCGATATGGTTATGCCTAAAATGTGGACATAGGGTATCTTTTGTTGTTAATCTGTCTTAATATCTTTCAGAGTCTCATAACATAGTAAAGAGAGCTTCTAATTCGACTCTTATATTCTTTCCTTTTTTTATTTTAAAGGTGTTACTACCTAAATGATTTTGTATACTGTAGCGTGGTTAAAAAAATGTCTGCTCTAAATGGCAAATGAAGTACTTGAAAGCTTGGCACAAAGGCATTTAACAAGCTTAAGGCTAAAACACCATCCTGAGGACTTGTTTTCCTAGGAAGTTCAAATTATTTTGCTGAGGAAGTAAAAATGCTCCTAATCTGTGATTTTTTTTTTACAGTAAGATCTTAATGCTCACATTAATTCATTAAACTTAAAACTCTGCATGCTGAAGAGGTTTTTGTTCTGTTTCAATTTGTAAATTAAATGTTCAGTCCTAGAGCAGCTTTATAGTTATTCTGCACCCAGTAAATTGCCTTTCTATCTGCGGAAATAACTAATAGAGACCCATCTGTTGATCCTAATTAGTTTAACATAATTAAACAGTATTAATTTTAATACTTCGTTTATACTGTGACTTTATGTATGTTTGATTGATTGTCAGCTGGATTTTGTGACACTTGTGGTTATCAACATTGTAGGGTTGTGACAGAAATTCTCCAGACCAGCATGCTTTAAAGCATTATGAAAAGCCAAGATCAGATCCCCACTGTTTGGTTCTCAGTTTGGACAACTGGAGCGTGTGGTGAGTTTGTCAGGTGACACTTAAAACACACAGCTGAAGGACAAGAGAGGATGGGTTATAATTTGTCTTTTTTTTTTGTGAATTCTAGGACTTATCTCTAGGCATATATTAAAGTATTTCCATACACATAAGTCCCAGCAGTCTTTGCTGAGATTTGCAGAATAAATGTTACTTTCTTGTAAAATTTACAATTAGAAAATTTTCATAATCAAGGCTGAAATTAACCAACTAGTAAATGTGGTTGACTTCATAGTTTACTGCTTTTACTTGGTCAGAATCCTGACAAATGGAAACAAATGTGGATATGTAGCTCTATATCGTACCTTTAGACCTTGGGAGAAGGTTCTTTCTGATATGCACTTAGTGACAAACTTACTTTTGTTTTCTCAGTAAATACGATTTTTTGATACCACATGTAGTCAGGAAGCACAGATGTAGAATTAGAAAATGCTACTGAATCAATCAATACAAAATCCATCTCCCTGGCAGTATTTCCTTGTCTTAAAAGGAATTATACATTACTATATGTAAGGAGGAACCCTAATTTTCTAAACTATGCTACAGAAGTACTGTACCTGACCTCAAGAGTTTTCATTTTGCTTAGTAACCTTGTTTTATGATTTAGTATCTGTCATTATGTTCATTTTATATAACATTATTTATTTATTCGATCATATTTAGCACTTATGTGTATTGAACTCTAGAATGAAAATGGTCATTATTAATAATGTATATTACTAATGAACTAGTGAACTTCTTTTTGTGAATTTAAATTAGTGTTAAAATTGTGGGAGTTTCAAGAGCTTTATTTTCCCTGTTTTTTAATCAAAGTATTTGTGAATGAAAGGAAGTTGTCAAAGGAAGATGTTTTTGCTTCCTCCTAGAATTTCTTGGTTGTACCAGCTTCCCCAAGAAATGATTCAGAGATTGATATATGGGCTATAAATTATTGTTATAAATCAAAACAGTCAAAAACTGTATTACACACAGTGGGCCTAGTACATAAATTCTGATCAAAACCGCTTTTGCTTTTATTAATGATTTGAATATGTGAATAAATCTCTCTATGGCGTGCATGCATTTGTGGTTCAAATTGGATATGAATAATACTTATAAACAGTTAAAAGAAATGTTTTAAACTTGGAGAGGAAGAGGAGTGTTCTGCTCTTGCATTTACAAGAGCTGTTGTACACATTTTCAGTGCTAGTATGACGCAGGAGTTGAATCTGCTCTTGTTTTCCCCCGTTGGTCAAGCAGCCATTGCTAACAAAACTTCTTCCAATCCCTCGATTCTTTCAAGGTTGCCTACAGATTTGTCAACAGGTAGAGGGGTTATGATGCTAAAACTGCCCATGGAAGTAACTATCATTTGTCACTCCAGGAGTGAGAAAGCCTATTTCTATGATTAACCAGACAATAGATATACAATCAGGGATCCACAAGTTGAGCCACTTTTTTTTTAATGAGGTATGAAGAAATATGAGAGTTGCAGCTAATGCCAGGGATGCTAGAGATTTAGGGAAGCCCTTTGCTGCAGACTTCTCCTGCTTTTAATATGAGAAAATTGAATCTGATTTAAGGTAATCCTGAAATCTGCCGAATGATTTGTACCTAAGAACTGTAAGTGATGTGTTCCAAAGTGCAGAAGTATTTGCAGTCTCTTCACTGCCTTTTTTTACCTCCTCAAAGAGCTGAACTACAGAATTGGTATATGTAAAACTCCTTCAGCTGTGTGTGTTCTGACAGAATTTTACCTTTCCTTAGCCTTTATCACTGCAGCTTCTCTCACAATTTTGTTTAAAGCAGATTCCTGGCCTAACCATGCACTTCTCTGCTCATAAAAAGACAAATAGGGTTTGTATCAGCAACAGAAAAGCAAATAAAAGTCCATAGGTCTAATGGTGGACACTGATTTATTTCTGATCCAATTTAAATATAACTACCTACTTGCTTGGCTAGAACACTCAGAATATTTTTCCATGCTGTAACATTCGTAAGTCGTTTCCTTTAGGGACTGATATCTTAGTTTCTTGATTTTGGGCAAAATTTTTTATTTTCCATTAATTTTTCTGGCAGTGAGGTTTCTAAGCACATCTTGTAAGAGTCTAATTTATATTTGTAAATTGCAACCACCAGGCACTGAAATAATATACTGAAGATAATTTTTAAACATTTTGTTTTCATGATCAGAAATAGAGTGAACTCTTCTCTAAGACTTCTAAATCTGAAACTAAATCTTCTTATTTTATAACTTTGTATAATGAATCACATCAAACAAGCAAATAGTTTAGGATTTTTAAATAATAGAAAAAAATAGCATTAATTGTTTTTCTTTTGGGGTGGCGGAGGCAGGTGCTACATATGTGATAATGAAGTTCCATATAAAACTTCAACCCAGTTGGGCCAGACTGTGGATTTTGTTAGAAAACAAGTTTGTATTGACTCATCACGTACAGGTAAGTAATTATAGTATAGATACAGTAAATCAGAAAGTCCGCTAAATGTAGGAGACAGTACTGTAAATCCAGAATTTACACTAAATTTGATTTAGCACCTTATGGTAAAGGAAAAAGCTTTTTCTCCATTTTTTTCCCCTTCTTTGTCACAATTCTGATAGCATAAGTAATGTCCTACCTCATGGACCTAATTGGATCAGGATTTTGCTCTGTGTCCCCTAAACTTCTACAGGTGAGACATACAAGAACAGGAATAAAAAAAGACAGTTTTACTGTGACTTTTTAAAAAGTTATATTCACTTTTTCTGTGAATAGGGAATTTATTTTCTGTACTTACCGGTGCTGTGTTTATTCATCAGTGTCTCTCAGTCTCTCTTGAGATCTAAAGGAAAATTGTCATTGCTTAAGGATAATTTAATTTGATTTTTCTAGGTACTTGTGAATGTATCAGCTAGAATGACTTAAGTCTCCAGCTGTTGCAGCACATTTCCTAATGGAAGGAGTATGCAAGATGTTTTTTCACTGGGTCTGTACATTTAGAATAGGCAACTGCAGTGCTTTCAGAACTCTCTAAAATACTGTGTTCAGCCTGCGGTCTGTCTGTAAAACATGGTTGTTTAAAGGCAAACAAACCCAGCAAAACCCCACAGTTTCCACAATGGCAAATACAAATGGTTTTGTGCAACTTTCCACTTGAAAACTTGGAAGAATTTGCATATAAAAATAAATACTGTGAAAAATGGCTGTCCAAAATTCCGACACCATCCTACACTTGGGTGAAATCTCAGGCCCCTTGGGAAATGGATCACAACCATCCAGCAGTGCCAGCGTGGCTGTCTCCAAATTCAGTTTGCTCAGAAAGCAGCTGAGATTTTCCCACAGGAAGCAGAATCTTGAGTGGTCAGTCTTTCCCACACACAGAGTTTTTCTACATCTAGTATTTGAACTTCATATCGGTTGCCGAAATTTTCCTCTAAGGTTTGAACTGGAAAACCGATGAATGCCAACAGGCAGTTTGTTGTCCATTTCACGTGTTCCATCTGTTGTTATCCAGCCATCTGTTTCGTGTCCAAAGATCGTATTGTCAGTTTTCCTTGCTTTCTCTGAGCTGGCATTACTTGATTTTAAAGTTAATATTGGCTCATAGCCCTGTTTATCAGAAACCTAATGAATCACTGACTGCCAGACTGGCAGAACAAGTGTGGGTGTTACTGTAGAAGTTGCCTGAAATCCCTTTGTGTTTTTATTAAACAGGTCATTGAAATTTTGAGCAATACACTCAAGTAATTTTGGGGAAAATATTTGTGTCTTGAAAAATATAAACCTTCTAGGTACATAAAATGAATATGAGAATGCTTTGACAGTGGGAGCTGGTTGGATGTTGTAGAAAGCCCTAACATAGGTGATTTTGACACAGGAATGAAATTTGAGACTACACTTGCAGAGTTTCAGAGGTTGGCATGAATGGCTTGTGGGCCAAGAGGCATGTTCAATTTGCATGCTAATGTGAAATGGCATTTCAGGTGGATCTTGGTCAGTATTTGCTGGTTTTTTGTTCTGTTTATTTTCTAACTTCTGTTACCTAGACAGTTTCAGAACCTAAACCAATATTGTTACACTTATACAATTACAGAATTAATTATCATATGTGTAAGTTTTAAACATTGTAGATTGCTGCTGCCTGTAATAAATTTTTCCTAGCCTATTCCCTGTTAGTGGGTTAATATGTGGTATGTTTTTTTAATTATTTCAGTAGAAAAACAGCAAGAGAACAAAGAACTTGAAAATAAAAAAGTAGAAAAAGACAGCAAAAATGAGCAAGAAAAAGAAGTCTCGCTTAAAGAAGAGAATTCTCATTCAACTACTAACTTGGAAGTCACTGTGAAAGGACTTAGTAACTTGGGGAATACGTGTTTCTTTAATGCAGTGATGCAGGTACAGAAGTTATTGTTACTTTAAAGAAAAAACAACTTTGAATAGGGAAAAAAGCTCTAAACAAAATGAGAAAGCCCACAACAACCCCCCCGCGACCTCAGCATTTTACGGTGACACAATTAGACTGGGATTTTTTTCAGCTGCCAAGAATGATGGGTTCTTTCTAAAAATAGTCTGTTGGCCCAGAGAAATTCATAGAAATGGAGTTGCAAGTTCAGACTTGCTCTAAGGGGAAATAAAAAAACCTGCTGGTCTGTGAGGGACAGCGTTTTTCACTGACGTAATTAAGCATGCCACCTTCCTGCCTTAATAAAAATATTAAACAGGCTGACACATCAACCTTGCTGACCTCTTAGAATATGAGATTAGTACTCAAAGACCATGGGTGTTTACTGAAACAAAAATGTCTCTCTCAGCAACAGGAAAGCAGAAGTAAATGTTAACAGGATGAGGATGTTGCATGAATTGCCGTCTTGTGTCTTGTTCAGCTAAGAAGTGTATTAAAACTCACCTGTGATCTTGCGCTCTTAGGCTCTTGCTACTGAAGCTTTACTCAAACAAAATCCCCACTGTACTTACAGATTTTAGTAAACTGTTTGGTTTTGATTTATTTTTCAACTCTTTTTAAACCACACACACTGCATATTTCCTTTTGATTTTTAGAAAGAGACACTAGTAAATACACTTGTCAAAAGATCAATCTGTAGAAAAAGAATAGATTTAGGGTTTCTGCAATTTAAAGTAGTATTTATAGAAAGCACTTGGAAGTCCCATTAGCTGTATGAAAATTCCAGAGCAGTAGTTAAAAACAGTCTAGTTCAGTGTTTGGGAAAAATTAATTGCTGCTAATCTGGTTGCTACAAATTCCATGACTAGTGGAATTCAACTGCACTTCCTGTTGTCCCCGGTTAGCAACCTCTTTCTGTCTTTTATATTCTTCAGAATTTATCACAAACTCCAGTCCTGAGGGAGATGCTTAAAGAAGCTAGAATGCCTGGCACAACAGTTAAAATCGAGTCACCTGAGTTATCCATGGTAATATGCTTTGACCTCTGTAGTGTTTGTCCCCACCTTCCAGTCTCTTAAGGGAAAAAGCAATACTCATTTCTGGATTTTCAGGCTGTTTCAGCTAAATACTGACAAGATTAAGATGTAAAATCAGCGGGAACTTCACCATTGACTTCCGTGAACTTGCTTCTGAATTTGGTGGAGGTTTTTTGTTCAGAATAAAAGAGCAGTGATTCAATAACTACTAGTTGTTATAAAAGGAGTGCTTGCATTATGATTAAGTTATTTAAAGGATGAAAATATGTAACTCTTGCTGTAGTGTCACTTGTCTGAATGCAAAATGGGAAACTAGAAGAAGTCTGTAGCACTAACTTAAATAATGCACCTGTCATTACAGTTAGGGATTTGGATGGGAAAGAAAGGTTGTGTATATTTTTTAAGAAATTGGGGGGTTTTCCTAGTAAAAGTAAGAAATCCAGAGTTGGAACTAAGCAATACATAATTCATGACTTTTAGTATCATTTCATGTTTTTGTCAGGTTAACTTACTGCTATTTTGGAATTGTAATATTCTGTATTACAATAAAGTTTTCAAGAACTGAAGGGTTTACATAAGGAAAAACTTACTATAGAAGAATCAGTCACAAAATTTAGGCAAAACCAGCTCTATTTCTTTTCTTTCAAACAGGAACCTCAGCTGATAAAACTAGATCAGCCATGTCCTTTGACATTAGCCATGCATCAGTTTCTGACAGAAATGCAAGAGACAAAAAAAGGGGTAGTCACTCCTAAGGAACTTTTTGCTCAGGTTTGTAAAAAGTGAGTATCTGTACAATTGCATGTCATAGTGACCATGAAGAAGTTTGTTGTTTAAAAGACGGTCAGTTTTTTCCCTTCTTTTAACCCAATCTCACATCACAGCATGTAAAATTTGTAGAATACTTAAAAAGCTTTGACAGAAGAGGGTAAGGAGCAAAATACAAATGAATAGCAGTAAAATGAAAGATATTCAATGACATGTACTGATTAGCTGGCTTTGTCTTTTTAAAAAATACCATATGTAGACACTTGTTGGTTTTGTGTACGTACATTGTGGAGACTTTGTCCTTGTGTGTCTGGTGTGAGTTGGTTTTGCTTTGTTTATCTCTGGGTTCAGTTATACTTTACAAGTAATGTTTCATTTAACAGAGCAATACGATTTAAAGGTTATCAGCAGCAAGACAGTCATGAATTGCTTCGTTACTTACTTGATGGAATGAGAGCAGAAGAAATCCAGGTGAGTGCTAATTTCACCACTGTGCATACCTTTCTTCTCCATACCCCAAATCCAGACTTTCACCTCTGCTGAGGGGAGAAAGAACCTTCTTTCTGAGATACATCAGCCTCTGTAGAGTGGTTGTGCTGCACACAGCACTTATTTGAAGCAGATTAGCAAAGAGAACTCCCAGAAGAAGTGGACTTGGAGTATGTGTAGTCACCCTAAAGAGTGTTCTTTTGTCTTAATTTCTGAAATGCACTTCTGGAAATTCCGTAATTTTTTTTTTTTTTTGCCAGTTTTAATTTGGGCAAGTATTTCATCCTTAGACTGATTTTCTTATATCTAATTGGAACATGGTTGCAAGCCTGTTTCTCAGTTGATTTTTTTTTTAATATCTGCAGGTATTTGTCGGTTTTGGTACTGATTCTTTTAATTAGTGACGATTATTATTTTTCCTCCATCTGAAACATTTCATAAAGTGAAGTGGTTAACTGAATAAATGTAGGAGATTTTACAATGTGTATTTTTTTTAAATTTCAGCAAATAAGTGTTGGAATACTGAAGGCACTGACTGAGTCTAACAAACAAAATGAAGAAGAACTTAAAAAGAAGATTAAAGGTAAAATAAATTATCACAACATCAGTAACATGTAAAATCTTCTGATTTGCTGAAGTATATAAAGTAACATTATCAACTAAAAGATACATGTTTAATTGTACAATTTATGCCCCCTCTTGAATATGTATGTATCTACAATATGAGGCTCAATACTTTTAATCTATATTTAAGTCTCTTGCTTAACTTGGTGGCATTTCTTTTTTAACAGGATAAGAGAGAGTTGATTCTGTAGACATCATACATTATGTTTGGGTAGTGATTAATCATTAAGTTAAAATATTAGAAATTAAAATATTAGCATGTGACTGTAATTTATGCAGGCCCTAATAACTGTTACTTAACAGTGGTATAAAAACCCTCAAACAGTGAACAGAAGAATTTTTAAACTTTTTTGACATGACTTGGGTTGAAGAGAAAATTTAAATACAGACTCTCTGCTACTCTGAAAATACAACTTGAGGAAATTGATTTTGTTTGTCATTTGCCTATAGAGACAAAAGTTGGTGCTTGTTTTTTGAGTTCAGATAGTTGCTAAGTCCTGAGAGAAAACAGGAATTCTTACTGGGATGCAGTACTTCTGAGAAAATAAGAAAAGGCATCTAACTGGAGAAAGTGGTAAAGATGTTGGTTTAACCAAGCTGTTTTCTGCAAATGTGTTCCCCCCCACTCTTCCTTTGATATACAAAAGATGGTTAATTTAAGAATCTTGATGTACTTCCTGTCCTGAGGAAACTAGAACAGGCCAACATGTTCCATTATACACATTGCATATTGTAGTCTCTTTTTTTTATTTGGTATGCCATAATGAAATTGGCTGCCAGTGTATTGTATTAACTTTACTATATACTTTTTTAATTCTCAGAATATGAAAAGAAAAAGGGAATACAAAGTTTTGTAGATCGAATCTTTGGTGGAGAATTAACCAGCACAATTATGTGTGAGGAATGCAGAACTGTAAGTAAACTGTCCACTTTGAAAAGCTTAGAGTATAATACTCTGTAATCTGCAGGAGAGCCTCAAAGTGACTGTCTGTAGAGATGAGAGCTGACTAGCTGCATGCTTTTCAAAAAGGGGCATGGTTTGGCTGGAATCTTTCTTCCCTTATGTTATAAAGCTAATCTTTCAGTTCTTTTCAAAAGCCTTCCAGAACAAGAGGTCAGCAACAACAAGCTGCCCCTGCCAGAAAAATTCCCTCTTAGATTCCCAGTGAACACCTTCCAGTAGTACAGACTGTAGAGTTGTTCTGCTACCAGGAACATGCTGTCAGGGGCCCTTTCCATTTTTCATCATTTCCCACACTGAAATGACCGTGGGGTTGGCAGAACAGTTAAGAAGGCTTTATTGGTGTAATGGTTTTGATTCTAGACCTTCCTTGGTAACCAGGTTGTAACCAAGGAAGTGGTCATCTTCCCAGTATTCCATACGATTTTTTACTTAAACCAGAATATAAATAAGAAGGGGGAGAAGCCTCTTCCTCTCTTTCCTTTCCGGTGGATCCGGGAGCAGGTTCTCTGCTGTCGGCTCTGCTCGTGTGGAGGAGTGAGGCCCAGTGAGGCCTTGTGGACCTTGGGAAGCGGAGAGTGCCGGCCGTCGCTTGGTGCAATTCTGCTATCTCGAGGAGAGTAATAAGATTTTCTTTTGTTAGTTCTGTATGCGTTGCTCCTGGGTTTTGATTGTGCCTTTCTGTTTTGTTTTTTTTTTTTTTTCNTTTTCTTTTGTTAGTTCTGTATGCGTTGCTCCTGGGTTTTGATTGTGCCTATCTGTTTTGTTTTTTTTTTTTTTTCCCTATTCCCTTCAGGGCAGGGGGAGGTGTTCGGGGTCCCTTCTTCTGTGTACATAGTGTTTTAATTGTATATAAGTGTAAATACATGTATATATTTTTTATACAGTTTTAGTTTGGTCATTTTGGTATTTCAGTGGCTTTTCCCTTCTCCCTTTCCCTTGTGTTCATGGAGAAAGTGGGAAGAAGAGAAACTGCAAACTGTAAGGTTTGAGCATTCAGCGGGAAAGCCGAATCCAAACCGTTACAATTGGGATGATATTTCCTGATAATGAAGTAATTGAGGGTATTAGCAAGTGGGCTAGGTAAATACCATGATAGATTACAGCTATCAATCTCTTAGATCATAAGGTGCATTCTCACATTCTAGACCACTGAATCACTGAAATTTGCACAGATATTTCTCACTTATTTCTGTGGTAATGGAACTGCTTGATTTTGGTCATTTGTGAAGGTAGATGAGCTATGGTTTTTACATTTGTCTGCACACATATAAGTGGGCCTTGAATGCAAACATGCACATAAGCCTATTGACAGCAAGCCAGCTGCTTCCAAACAAAATTAAATTGGACTCTTGATTATTCATTTAAAGGTATCCTTGGTCCATGAGTCTTTCCTTGATTTGTCACTTCCTGTACTGGATGCTCAGGTAAGAAATTATACGTTTGGGTTTTGGCTTAGTTTTTTTTTGCTTATATGAAAACACTTTTATTATATACAATCATTAGAGAGTGAATTCAAGCATCTTTCTAGAAGTCTCTTTCGCAAGGTAAAACTGCACAGAAAGACAGAGAATAAGATTTTTCATGGGAAAAATCTTGTAAGTGCCGTGTAAATGCCTGTAAGTTGTGGCTCATAAATTCTCTCTGGAAAACCACACAGGTTGTTTGAATGCTTTGGGTTTTTTTTCCACTTTTTTCATCCATTTTTCTCCACTGAGTCCAAGAACACTTCTAATATTCAGGGTATGGAATAAATTTAAGAAACATTGATAGGATAGGATGTGAATACTTATTTGATCAATATTAATTTATTTGAGCGATCTCTAGACACTCAAAATACTTGATTTGCTTTGTGTTTTGCATTGATAATCTGTATATGTAATATTTCAGATTTGTTGTGTAGCCCTGCTCACACAAAAGTTAGTGGGTAAATATTGAAGTGAAACCCCCCCCCAGCCAAAGGGATCACATGTCTTCTGCCACAAACAAATTTCATTTTAGCAGAAGCAAACAAATTCTGTGGCAGGAACTTCAACTGAAAATGCCTCCACTTGTGCAAAATGTTACTCTTCAGTTCTTTAATGAGATCTGCCAGAGGCAAACATAACGTTGCCCCCTTACAGGTTCCAAATTTGGCGCTTGATAGCCTTAATTATTATACATACCATTTCATTCTGCAAGTCCTTGTTTCACAGGGACCCCCTCTGGAGTGAGACACTCCTCCATAAACATTAGGGGGTGAGTTAGTTGTATGTTATATCATTAAAATGTTGTATCTTGAGCTGAAAACTCAGATAACATCTCATCCCTACAGTTCTCTTTGGAATACTCGTTTGTTATTCGGGACAGTAACATCTCTAATTCTGTGGCTGTTTTTGTGGCTTTTTGGGTTTTGTAGAAAGTAAAAATTACAAAGAGAGAAAACATCAAAAAAAATAAAGAAAAGGAGTCTGAAGATGAAGAGGATAAAATCAATGACCATTACCTTAAGCAGAAAGATGAGCTCCCTGGTACTAGTAAGCACCTTCAGAAAAAAGCAAAAAAACAGGCCAAAAAACAAGCCAAGGTTGGTTTTGATAAGTGTTTCACTTTGTGCTTGCAATTTCTGTTAAAACCAATTATTTTTGCTCCTTTAGTTTAGATGAAGGAGGAGTCAGCTTAGAATTTCTCCTCACTCAAATGCACAACTGAAAAGACCGATTATATCTATATCTTTGCTGCTAAGAAGTTATATGTTCTATTAAGGTTGCTGTGCTAGGACTAAGCTAATATCCAGAGTAATGTTGAATTTGTTTGCCTGTATGAAGTAGCCTTAATTTGTATCAGACAGCTGTTTTCCAGTCATTGATTGTAAGAATATTCACAAAACTTTAGAATACAGACGTAAGAAATGATCAGGAAGATAGCAGGGGGATCGTTAGTTGTATTTTGATGATGTTGTGTAAAAAGGAGCAGTGGGAACTATATCTGAGTGAGGATAAATTCAGTATGGGTGGAATTGATCACCTCTGATCATTAAATCATAGTTTATTCTCCCCTCCTCCTTTCTTGTGCATCTATGGCATGCCACTAAAAGTTTGATAAACAAGTGGTAAGAAATGTTAAATATAATTTGTACTTAGTGTGGTTTTTGTACCCTTGTATATTATGTATTCAAATGTGCAGAGCCAGCGCCGCCAGCAAAAACTTCAAGGAAAGGTGCTTCACTTGACAGATCTCTGTGCAACTGGAAAGTCAGAGATAGATGTTGAGTACAACCAAGAATCAGAGATGGAAATTAACTCTGACACTCTTGATATGAAGCAAGAAGAGGAATCATCAGATGAGTGCAAAGATCACAGCTTAACTCAGAAAGAGTTGATTCTACAGGGTAATAATACAGAAGTTCAGAGCATGCATGAAAATACAGGAAAGCCAGAACAAGACTGTGGAGAAAATGAGTGTCTCACGGATCTCCCTATGGAAGACTTAGATTCCCCTATAAAGTTTGTCAATGGCCTTGACAACCTGTCTTTCAAAGAGAAGGATGATGTCGATGCAGATGAGGAAGAGCTTGCTACTAACTTTGCAAAACTACACTTGGGTGCCAATGAATCTGATAGGAGTACCTTAGATGACCTTCAGACTGTTCCCAACAAGACATGCAAAGTATCAACAGAGGATCCCGAAATGGCATTTTGTACTCTGGCAAACAGGGAAGACCTGAACCCAGAAGAAGGTTCAATCCACCACTGTTTGTATCAATTTACCCGTAATGAAAAACTTACTGAGACCAATAAACTACTGTGTGATGTATGTACACAAAGACATTGTGGACCAAAGAACAACATAAAAAGTATGACAAACTAATTTTTTAAGAGAAAACTTTAAATATGTTCCTATCTGCTGTTTGGGTGGGTAAGGGTGGGGGGAATACCCCTAAAGTGGTGTTTTTGTAACTGCTTTTGTTGTACCGTTCATCATGTTAAAGGGGAATGTTCAGCTTCCCAGTCATAGTAGTAGATGACATTATAACAGTTTATATAGTGAAAATAAAGAAATTCTTGCTGTAACATTTGATGTTAATCAATGATGGTTTGTCTTTTCTGCAGGTGAAAAGAAGTATGTTTATACTAATGCCAAAAAGCAGATGCTGATCTCTCTTGCTCCTCCAATTTTAACTCTTCACTTAAAGAGGTTTCAACATGTAAGTACCAGGCCGATGTGGGTATATAGTATCAGTTTAATATGTATACATACACGTAGTACTAGCTTAATTTGAAAATATGCTAACATTAGTTTTATTTCCCTAAACTTTTGGGCTTTTTTCCCAGTTTGGAAGGCATTGGTATGCAGCATTGGGTTATATGGTCTTTGAGGTGTTGGGGTGCGTTTTCCTGAAAGAATATTCCCTTAATTAACTGGAAAACACTGTTTTGTGAGTTTATTTACAACATATTTCCTCATTATTCTTACTGCCTACTATATCAAGCAGTGTCTTAGCACTAATGGTTTCCTGCTATTACAGCAGTTCCTGGACTTTTAGATTTCAGTAGGTATAGGTAGAATATGATGCCTTCCTAAATAAGTGTAACAAATAAGTTGGCAGAAGCGGAAAAGAGAGGATTCCAAGCCTTGTAAGGGCAGAGGGCAGAAGGAAAGGCAAGCAAAGCAACTTAAGTTTTATATACAGACACTGAAGTTAAGTGGCTTACCTCTTTATTCCCAAGTTGTAGAAAAAAGTTTTAGGGCTTTACCTTTTCAAGAAAGAGGGAAGGGGAGGGAGGGGAGACAGTACTGCCTCTTCTAAATTTAGAATTGTTTGGTGTTTAGGACAAGATAATTGAAAAATAATGGAGGCAACTTTAATTAGACGAAAAACAATTTCATATAGAAAATGGAAATGTGTAGCCTATTTCAAGAGATGGTAATATGAAGAAAATAACATTTGTCATAATCCTGTTTTGTTTTTCGAGTTTGATACTGGACGATTATTTGATTAAGGTGGGAGCACAAGTTAAATCAGTTTTGATGCTGTAAGATTAGATCCTCAGGCATTTTACAGTACTTGAAGTACATTAGAGCTGATTCTTTTTCCACTTTTGCTACCATTAAGTTAATGTAAGAGTGAGCTGAAGAGCCATCTTAACTTGTGCTCCAGTGCAGCATGTGGGGGCAAGGAGGTAATGCTGGAAAATTGAACACTGGAGAAAAAAAAGTAAAAGTGTTGCTTTTTCCCAGTTTTGTGTAATGTAAAACTAATTTTGTATTGTTGAAACGTTAACCTGAAACATATAGTAACTAAGCATGGTTTTAATATGCTCCATTTTAACATTATGGGGTTTTCCTCTACTTTGGCTGTTTAAGGCTGGATTTAATCTGCAGAAGGTTAACAGGCATATCAAGTTTCCAGAAGTGATAGACTTGGCTCCTTTCTGCACAGCTAAATGTAAAGTAAGTGGGAAAACAATCAGATTCTCCTTTCACGTGTTCTAATGTGCTTTCACAATGAAGCTGCTTAGCAGAATCTTTGTAGAACGCTTATCAAGCTTGTTATTTTGTGATAATACCAGATAATTCGTACTCGAGTCAGTGTAGTATGCTGATCATAGCTGTAGTGCTTGCCTGAATCTGTGATGACCAGCTTCCGTTTCATCAGCAAACAAATCAGTTTACTTTCTTCAAAACCCACTAGCTGACTGACATAGTAAACTTCTGCTTTCCTAGAACGTGGCTGAAGGGAATACAAAGGTATTGTACTCTCTCTATGGAGTTGTTGAACACAGCGGA
This sequence comes from Cephalopterus ornatus, assembly GCA_013396775.1. Classification (NCBI taxonomy): domain Eukaryota; kingdom Metazoa; phylum Chordata; class Aves; order Passeriformes; family Cotingidae; genus Cephalopterus; species Cephalopterus ornatus. Next base: position 14,036 of record VZRE01011181.1, on the reverse strand, counting down.
ACAATGAGGTCTGGGCACTACACTGCCTATGTTAAAATGAGAACTATGAACAACCATCTCTCTGATCTTGTCCTTCGAGGACAATCTCCTCAAGGTAAATCATTAGAAATGTTTTACATATTCTTACTCATAGAATCACAGAAGGGTTGGAAGGGGCCCTAAAAGATCATCTAGTTCCAATCCCCTGCCACGGCAGGTAAGAGCTCCGAGAAGGGCAGCAAAGCTGATGAAGTCCTATGAGGAGCAGCTGAGGGAGCTGGGGCTGTTTAGCCTGGAGTAAAGGAGGCTCAGGGGAGACCTCATCACCCTCTTCAACTCCCTGAAAGGAGGTTGTAGCCACATAGGGTTAGCCTCTACTCCCAGGCAGCCAGCGACAGGACGAGAGGAAATGGCCTCAAGTTGCACCAGGGAAGGTTCAGATTCAGCATCAGGAATAATTTCTTGCCTGAACGGGTGGTTAATCTTTGGAATGGGTTCCCCGGGGAGGTGGTGGAGTCGCCACCCCTTAAAGTGTTCCAAGAAATGACACTTAGTGCTACAGTCTAGCTGACAAGGCAATAATCAGTCAAAGGCTGGGCTTGATGATCATGGAGGTATTTTCCAACCTTAAAGATTCTTCTATAATTCTGCTCTACAATTCTTATTGAAGAGCCATAATAGGATTGTTTTAATTCTTTGTAGTAACTTTTTACTCCTTAATTTTTCCTTTCTCAGCTTTAGAAACTGAACCAGTCAAAGGGCAGTGGTTCCACATCAGCGATACCCACGTACAAGCTGTCTCTGCATCCAAAGTGCTGAGCTCACAAGCCTACCTTCTGTTCTATGAGCGGCTGCTGTAACTCAGCAGAAGAGCCTTCTTGTGTGTGCAGTCACCTTCCTCAGGTGGTCTGAGCGAAGGCAGAGACTTGCAAATCATGTTTTTAATGTGTGGGAGCTACTGTATACAACAACAGGAATTCACTTTATGCTTCTTAAACACAGGCAGGTGGTTAACTTATACTTTTTCCAGTGTTTTCACTACTTTGCAATAAAAGTTTTTCTCAAAATTAAAGCTCTGAGCTTCCATTGAGTAATTCTGAACTATAGTTGTCTCGGCCATCGTGTGTTCCATGTGTTTTTCAGACCTGGGTTCCAAGCTGAGAAGCTGTTTCTTCCTACACATCTTACAGCCGAGACAACTGCAGTGTCAGCTCTCTTTCCACTGTTGGTTTATATCCAGTAGAGGAGCCCTCAAGTTGCAAACTCTCTAAGAATTCTTGTGCTGGTGTTTTGGCAAGGCTCAGCACTTGGCTCTTTCTCCTCTTCAGTACAGGCAGTCCAGTGTTCCCTTTCTGCACTGCAGACTTAGGAAAATTAGTCCTGCACTGACTTTAAACTTTCAAGTTTGCTTCTCCACAAGCTAGGCTTCATGTTGACTTTCATGTAAATAAAATCTTGGCTCCTCCATGTTAGAACAGCAGCTGCTAACATTCAGTGCATTTTTCACAACAACATTACTAGGAAAATGGGCAGTCTTACGTGTTCTTGTAACCCTTACAGCCATCAGCACTAGGACTCATGTAGCTGACTAGCAGTATGCCAATCCTTCAGAAAACCAGCTGAGTTTATTTTTCAGCCATACCAGCAACTGACTAAAGCAAGCATAAGAGCTGTTGTATGGCAGACTTATTTAGGCATATGACAGTTCCAGACTTGATTTAGTCTTCCGCTTTTTCTGGTTGTGAGATAGAGTAGCACTGGCAAGAGTAATAAAAGGATTAATTAGTGAAGTGGCTTGAATTTCAAGTGCAGTTCTCCTTTCAAGCTACTTGGAGACACACAAGCTGTTTGTTTACTTTCTAAGATGAATTTTAACAGGAGACTTCAGTTGAAAGATTCCAGCACTCCGCATCATGCTAGCTAGTGCTGCTCAGCATTTATTTTTAAGGTCGTTAGAATGTGATGCAGTTCCCTGCTGTCAGGCTGCTGTTCTGAGAGCACGGTGACTCTAAAAGGGTGAGGATATAGAGGCATGTAACAAAAATTAATCGCAGAATCACAAAATGACTTGTGTTGGAAAGCCCCTTCCAACACGGCCTTGGACACTTCCAAGGGATGGGGCATCCACTCCTCTGAACAACCTGTTCAAGGGCCTCATCACCTCCACAGTAAAGAATTTCTTCCATATATCTAACCTCAATTCCCCCTCTTTCAGTTTGTACCCATTCCCCTTTGTCCTGTCACTACAGTTTCTGATGAAGAGTTCCTCTCCAGCTTCCTGTAGCCCCCTTCACAGACTGAAAGGTTGCTATAAGGTCTCCATGCAACCTTCTCCAGGCTGAACAGCCCCAACTTTTTCAGCCTCTTTTCATAGGGGAGGTTCTCTGGTCCCGTTACTGACTTGGTCACCCTCCTCTGGACTTGCTTTAACAGTTCTATGCCCTTCTTATGCTGGGGGCACCAGAACTGTATGCAGTATGCCAGTGGGGATCTCACGTGAGCAGAGTAGAGGGGCTAGTGTAGGCAGGGACCACAGACCTGCTGCCACACTGTCAATATTCATTTGACTGTTTACACTCACGTGTTGGCAAAGTGTTGTAAGAGCACAAACAGCTGCAACAGTTTCGGATTATGACCTGCCTGCAGCACACACTCATTTGGTCTCCCTGCATGTTGAGTCGGTTTTGCCTGTGACAGTCATTGGTATGTCACCTCCAATCTTTATCTCAAACCCTGAGTTCTCTCTCCTTCCTCACTGGGAGAGGGTTTCAGGCATCGAGCCAAGGTCAGCCCATCACACCCACACACTGTCATCTACACATTCATGGACTGGGAACAACCATGTCATGCTAGGTCCAAACAAAATGAGTGTTAACATTGAAACAGTGAGTATTCTTTATTGAAGTGTTTGAAGTTCTGCACTCCATTGTACACTGTTCATAACTTAAAAGGCAAAAGCAAAACATTGCAACAGGCTCCAACTGGGATATTAAAAACCTCACATAGTCATGTCACTTAAGAAATACAGTTAAACTTTTCAATCATTTTGGTCTTCGTCCCAGTCTTTCTTTCCCGATGGAGGTTTAGGGCCACCAGCTGGTTTTGCCATAATGATCTTGAAGAGAAGTAGAAAAAGCTAATGTTAGCATCAGGCTCTTACCCTACTCTTACAGCCACATGATTCTGACGGTTAGCATTCACTGAATTCATGCAGTTTCCCTACTCTGAGCCTAAGCCAGTGATTATTATTATCCATCTAATCAATATACTCACGACTTAGTTATTTTTTCTTGAAAAAGGCAGAAGCTGAGCCGTGATACAATAAAAAAGGTATTTTACCTCATTTTTGCATGCAAATTCAGACTTCAGTTAGTCTACAGAAAGTGAGTGCTTAAACAGACCAACAACAGGCTAGTTTACAGGATGCGCACTACAGAAAGCAGAATTATCAGAGCTATTGTTCTGAATTATTACATCTAAATATCACACTTTAAAACTGTGAATTCTGTTAGTCCTGCCATGTTAAAGGCTCATTCTCTGCACTTGCTATAGTGACAAGTAAGGTAGAACTGAAATTGCATTTGTCATTCCTTCCATGAAAATTTGAGTTTAGGGGTGAAATTCCTTTGCAAAGGCACAGATACGGGATGTGGCCATCGGCACGCATCAGAAGGCAGCGGTGTTACGTGTCGTCAACGAAGATACAACCTGCCACGTGCTTGTCAATGAACTCGGGCATGCACTCACACACAGATACCTCTCTGCTAGAAAAACAGAGCTTACTGCACGCTATTTTTCAGGCTCATCTTTCCAGTCATCTTTATCCCAATGTCCTTGTTGCTTAGAGACTTTTGGACCGCCTGCTGTTTTTGCCATAATAATCTACAGAAATTTTACATGCAAATACGTTTGTGCTAAAGTTTCACAAAATAAATGAAGATTTCTATCATTAAGATTGTAACCTCTATTATTCCTAAAAATTGGATTTTTATGTGAAAACAATATAGGAGAGAAAGTTTCTTCTATTAAATCTTGTTCCTAAAGAAGTCAGGACAACTTTCTAAATACAAGTATCGACTGTCAAATCTTTAAAAAACAAAACTCAAAACGAACAAACATTAAGAGCACTGCCATAGAAGCAGCACCATTCCAGATTACAAGCTTCTGAGCAAATTACTTCCTCACTTTAAGAAATAAACAAACCACATTTTCAAGTACCATTATTTTTACACCTTGCATTCCCAGAAGATTCACCTGCTTTGCATCAGGGTTCTGCAAGGTTTCAATTCAGCACACAAATTACTGTAAGCTTACCTGATCAACCCTTAGGACAGTTACTGCTGCATTTGTAGCTAGCTTGATACCCCAGAATTTTCCAAGGTATGTGTCTAATACACCAGCTTCCAACATATCTTTCACTGCAGCAGCTTCGGCCTATCAGATGGGGGAAAAACATTATTCAAAACTTTCTCAGGCTTTCACCTAGCAAGGTATTATCACTTCTCTGATCTTCTTTCAGAAAACCTTCATTCCTAATCCATTGGCAGGAAGACAAAATCAATAATTGCTGAAGACTTATTTTCTATGTCACATTAGTTCAGTATCCCACTTCACCTCCTACTGGCCTATAGGGCCCCTACACTATACTGAATTTAACTGCTTGATGATTAGAACTCTTAAGTATTTGAATTCTAACAAGTTACTATTCTAGACTGTGCAATGCAGAGCTTCCAATGATTTAAAATAATCTATAAATACTCCATTCCAACAGAAGTACTTTTAAATATAATCCTGTGCTGCAGGGCACCAAGTAACATGAGAGACTATTTACCTCGATATCAAATCCAACATTTTTCTTCCCTTCCTGATGCACAGCATAAAGTTTGGAGATGACCTCATTAGCCTTTACTCCAGAGTTTTCTGCCAGTGCTCGAGGAATGGACTCAAATGCCTCAGCAAACTTCTTGATGGCATATTGGTCAAGCCCAGGACAGGTCTAAAGTGAAGTTGAAAACCATGTCAGCATTTAAAAATCCTTAAGACAGGAGGGCATTTTCCCACACACTTTTTATTAATACACACACACATATATATGTTGGTATAAAGTAATTTTTGTATTTTTTGTAAGATGTGCGTGAAAAAATGAGAAGTCAAGAAGCCCATTTGCTGTACCTCTCCATAAGATGTGATCTGCTTGGCTAATTCAATCTCTGTTGCACCACCTCCAGGAACAAGACGTTTATCCTGTGAACAAGACCACACCAAAACAGTTTTTTTGCTTAAAGCATCTTACTAATTTTTACTTTTCAGAATTCTTTAATAGCTTCTTTTATAAAAAGTAAAATAATAATGCAGTGGGGTTTGTGTCTGGGATTTTTTGGCTTTTTTTAAACAATTTCAACTCTTGGCTAACTAATAATAACATTCCTAGATTTTCTCATCTTTTCTATTATTTTGGTGGGAAATATCACACAGGAAACCAATCCACTGTATACTAAGTTTAATATGTCAACAGGTATCACAAGGTGTTTGGAGTTTCTGTTTTGTTTTTCTTTCACTTTAAATTAAGCATTACCTATTAACTCTGGTCTTTTAAACCAAAAAGTAATCATCATAAATCATAAGTCAGGAAAACTCCTGGAGACAATCATAAACACACAGTGTTTCTGTACTCTAAATCAATGTGCATGTCTTGGTATGTACCAGAGATTAAGTGTCAAACAGTTTTAACAATTTTTGCATGCTTTTTTCAAGTAAATTCAGAAACATTTCCTATGCACACACAAAAAAAAAAAAAAAAAAAAAAAACCACCAAAAAAACCTGAAAGAATAATAGTCAAGTCCACAGAAGCTGCTCAGAAAGAAAAAAACAACTGAGTTCTTTCCATAAAAGCATACGTGTATTATGTGGAGGAAGCGTGTCTTCATACAAATGAATTAGAAATTTAGTCTGCAACCATCAGTTCCTCCTGATCCCGAGTGAGACAGTTATCTAGATTTTCTTCTGTGCCTGGACTCATTACACAAAACATTACAAAACATTTACAGAGTAAGGCAAGGAGAGCTGACTGTCATTAGAAAGTGGCAAAACTAATCTACCTGCAAGCACTCCCTCATTACTGGAAAGAACGAGTGCAGTACATGCTGAGCACAAACTTTTGTGTATCCCATATTCACAACAGGTAACACAGAGACCTGCTACAGCCTTTGTAGCAAATGAGCACAAAGCAGGCACAAGTCTTGCCCCAAACTGATCCACTGCTCACTTTTGATAACTTGCATGTTCTCACTACTTACCCTTGTGAGTACTTTGAAAGTATTGACACCATCGTCCACTGCTCTCTCTATGTCATCCATCAGATTGTCTGTAGATCCACGAATGAGGATAGTGGAAATGGCACCGTCCTCCTTTTCTGTTCAGACATATGCATTACTGAATTAGGTCTCTAACAGGTAAAACACATACGAACATCACACCTTTTAGAACAGCAGTGCTGGCAGTTCTACAGAACGTACATACCATGCTTAAACACAACAACTTGTGTATCCCCAACCTCTGATAAATACACACTGCTGCAGTGACCCATTTCTTCAAGAGTAGGGGGAGTCTGGAAAGAAAAACAAGAGTTAAGAGGTGAAACTGCTCATCAGTTCTCACCCTCCTGCTCCTCATTTGAAAAGTCCATACCAGTCTCGGTAGGGCTGTTGCACCAACAGTTTTGCAGAGTCTCCTCAGATCCCACTTGGAGTTCAATCTTTAAAAACAAGTTTCCAGAAGAACATTAACAACATTAAGAGTATTCTCTTAACTCAGCACCATTTTGTAAACTAGTGACAAGATCAAAATTTACTGCACCATGTTATAAAATCCATTCAACTATTTTTTTGAGTTATAATTATCTACTTTCAGTGATGCTGTGCAAAGACTATTTTCTAAGAATTTAAAAACAAGTAAGAGGTTCAAACACATGGAAATTATCAAACTTCCTCCTCTAGTGCAAAAAACTTGAATTGATCTTTACAACGCCTCTGTAATAATCCTTTATTATACCAGACATTACAGTACCACACTCCATTTCCAGAAGTGCAAACATTTTGGACAGCACCAATAAATTTACAGCTTTCAACAAAGCACTAATTATTTTTGTGAGATGTTGAGAGCTGCTGCTAGTAAATCTGACTTTATGTTATGCAGACTGTATTTTGAGGATCTACAAATATGCTTTATTTATAAGTAAGAAGACAAACAGAACAGAATAATGACAGAGAAGTATTAAGAATTGCCATCTATAAACACAGTAGCGATGCACAGAGGCATCTCGTTGCTAAATCATCATATGAGGACTGTAATGAGGAGACACCATTATGGAATAGTCTCATATGCCTTTGAGGCCACATCCCTCTTTACTAGACCTAGAAATTTTGATGTTCTTGATTTCAGTGTGCTATACAAACACTTAAACCAGAACAACAGTACCATATACACCAATTACTCCCCCATTAGCTGTCATACAGAGATGAAATTCTATCAAGAAACTTAAGCTATGAAACAACCAAACTAGGGTCAGATTTTGACTCACTAGAAAAACGACTGATCTGCAGTATTTTTTTGGTAATTTGCTTGAGGGCTAAGTGACAAGATGGCTTTTCATAAATCTGGTAGACCAAACGTTTTTATGCTCCTTCTAGTCCTTACCTGACCAACATCAGATTGTATTTATTGGCGTAATGAAGAGCCATGTCTGCCACTTTGCCACCCGTTACCACTACATTTGCACCACTGTCAGCAATAGCTTTGACTTGCAAATCCATTAGATTTTCTTCTCCTTTACTGAAATTCATCAGTTCTTCAGCATTCTTTATCAGAACGGTGCCCTAGTGAGACACACACACTGTTATCAATTCAGCACTAAACCACATGTCTACAAGTTTCTGACAAACCGTTTTGTCTCCCAACCTACCCATAAACCTCAAATCATCCTGTTTTCTAATACTGATACCTTTCATAGGCAACAAGGTAAAACAAGTTTAAAAAAAAAAAAAAAAAGAACCAAAGGGGCAATTCTGGGTTTCTACACAACCCTGAGGTTCAGACATTCAAGCGTGCAATCTGGCTCAGACAACCCAACAAAACCAACACCACTTCCACAAAAGCAAAATTAGGTTCAAACATTTTTTATGAACTTTTTTAAGCTAATAAATCAGTATTAACCAAAATATCTCAATCACCAAGTGTCCAGAATATAAATATTTAAGACTATGCTTATGTGCCCTTATTTTTAGAGAGGTAACTTATTCCGAGCTTCAACATACCTTAGTTTCAGTTATCATCCCATCAAAAGGGCAGGAATACACAGCTATTTTTGCATCTTTGACAGAAGTAACATCTCCTTCAGTTTCTTTTTTAAAAACCATGCCATGCAGTACTGAGGAAGCAGAAATACCAGCACCCTGAAAGAAAATAAATGGAATTTGAGACTTTTTACAAGGGCACGTAGTGACAGGGCAAGGGAGAATGGCTTTAAACTGAAAGAGAGTAGGTTTAGATTAAATATTAGGAAGAAATTCTTTACTGTGAGGGTGGTGAGGCACTAGAGCAGGTTGCCAGAGAAGCTGTGGCTGCCCTATCCGTGGAGGTGTTCTAGCCCAGGTTGGATAGGGCTTGGAGCAACCTGGGATACTGGAAGGTGTATGGCAGAGGCCATGGCAGAGGCCTAGATGGATTTAAGGTCTCTCCCAACCCAAACCATTCTGTGATTCTATGACTATGACTGAGGGAACATCCTATTTTCAGAATGCTGCACTACACTGAATGAAAAGCAGACCTTACAATCGTTTGGATGTAACACACTGAGTTACCATTGCAGCTTAAAGAAATAAGACTTCAGCTTATTCAGCAACAACAAATATTGTCTTACATTGTCCCCATTTGAGATTACTTTCAATATCAATGATTTTTGTTTCTGAAAGCTGCTACTGGGCACTAAACAAGGAAAGTAAAGACCAATTTTCAAAATCTACTATGCATACCACAACACAACAGAAACTGGAATAGAAAAGGCTCTTTCGAAGTTCAAAGATTAACCTTCATTAAACTGTTTACAGTTAATAACACAGAAAAGCTACTTCGAACTTACCACAATTTTGCACACTCTGATATTATCAACATTGAAATGACCAGAATCAGGAAGAATAGAAACTGTTTGGAAAAACAAACAAACAAACAAAAAGAATTAATTTGTGTTGCTTAATGAATAAAGTAGAACAATGGCACCATGAAAAATGCCTGGAATTTTTTCAAAGTACTAAATTTCAATGGTTTGAGGTGCCTATCTAAATTCAAGACAATTACTACCTCCTAATAACTGGCAAGAAGAGAAACAGAAATTTTGGGGTTTTACGATGTAGTAATCAATAAACAACATTTAGTCAGGCTGCTCAGTAATTAACTGAGTTCAAATATCCATCCATACATGTACATTCAAGAGAAAAGTCTGACTCAAAATGTTCAAGAAAACACTGGAACATGAAGGGTTTTTCTTGGAAATCTAAAGGGAAGAACAACTCAACGGAACTACAGTCTTGCTTCCATTGTTCTGTGGCTGAGACTACTAACAGCTTATCTGAAGTGCAGTACACCTTCCTAATTATAACAAAAGCAGCAGAAAGAGGGGTTTCTGCATTAAAAAGGCTACAAAGCTATTTCTATAAACATTTAGTAGGAAACACCAACCTTTTCTGAGCCACAATGCCACTGAAGTGTTGAACAGGAGAAAGGTTACCCCCATTTCAGGGGCTAAAGCGTTCCATCCAATTCAATCTGTTAAATTAACCATACTTTCTATCTTACATGAAGCTGTAACGACCTTAAGCAAACCTACTCAGATTTTTAGAAGCATGCACACATCTATTCTAGTCCACTTACCACAGGCCTGAGCAATAAGCTTTGCCAAGAAACGTTCATTGCCATATTGTTTGCTCATCACTGAAGTGTGCAACAAAGATGCCACTTCTTCAACATCTCGAAGGTTCTTTGCAGAACAGCACACCAAGTCTGGAAGAATTTCTAGGGCTTTCTTGCAAGCCTTTTCATATCCTTCAATCACCTGCGCAGCAAACGATAAATATTCGCTACACTGCTTCATACAGCGTTTATCTCCTTTTCAAATAGTCATAAAACATCAGCAAATAGAAAAAAGTTTCCAAGGGAAGCAAGCAATCACAAGCAGCAAAACACACGGTTCTCCTTCAAACATCTTTATCTAAAAAAATTAGTTCAGAAGAAAGCAGATGATTCACAACATTACAAGCTAGGAATACTGACCAGTGGTAATCTGGACTCAAGCTATGTGAATTGCAATGACATTACCACTTGCCTCTGAGACAGACAACCCCATCCTCAGAAGGTCTTCTGCTAATTCCAGAAGTACTCCAGCAAAAACAAGGACAAAGTTTGTTCCATCTCCAACTTCTTGTTCTTGCATGTGGGAAGCCATAACAAGCATTTTTGCTGCAGGATGCTGGACCTTTAAAAGAAGGTACACATCTTGGTTACTAACATCCCACCTAGGACTGCAGCTCCAGGCTTTTCTCCATATCCAGAATTCTGCTCTCTTATTTCAAATTGTATCTAAACATACTAAGAATGTACAAAAATGGAGGAGAAAGCAGCACAGATTATCTTAATTGACTGACTTCCCTAGTAAGAAAAAGTACAAACTTATATTTAAACAAAATCACAGAACTGAATAGTGACCCTACAACATGAATCATACATCTCTGATATTGGTTCTGTGCTATTTTTAAAGGATGCAGTGGCTTCACAACTAAGCTTTGCACCAAGAAAGCAGCCTGGAGTTTAGATCGTCAGGCTGAATTCAGGAGTAACAAAGCAAACATCTAAATTACAACTTAATTTTAGTGGGGATTTTTTCTGCTTAAACATTGCACTGCTTCCCCTTTCTTTCACATAAATGCAATAAAACACTGTATTCTTGAATAAAATTAGAGCAGTTGTCATTTTATACCAGAAAGTAACATGCTGAACTCATCAGATTAAGTCACTAGTATGCAGATTGTTTTTTAAACTGAGACTTCCAGTTATTCTACTCATACTGAACATTAAAACAACGCGTTCAGTAAGGAAATACTTAATATTTACACAATTTCTGTCAGTAACTATACAATTCAGTAGAATATTATTTGATAGTACATGGAAAAGTTAGGACAGCACAGCCTTTTTATGCTTTCACAGTATTTACAGGAGGATGCTGCTATATCCTCAGCTTCTTAAATTCGACTGATGAATTCTAAGCATGTAGGACAACACGGCAACCAACAACTGGGAGATTAACAGACAACAACTATTTCATTCAGAATTTTCCAGAACACTGTATTTCTAGACATACCCTCTACTAAATCTACACAGTGGTTTGGGGAAAAGTAGGGAATTATTAAGCTTCTCCTACTACTTAAAGCTGCTTTACAGAATAGTTATATTCCTCGCTGTGGATCTCAAATTCAGTGAAAAGGGTAAATGACTGACAAAGTGGCATATGTAAATTGCCTGCCACAGTGACATGTATTTCCATACTGACAGTCAGAACCATAGCAACCCATGAACAGAAGCACCAGTTCACAGCTGACATCTTCTGAAGCAAAAAAGCTTACTTCCAGCTCTCTCAGGATAGTAGCAGCATCATTTGTTACAAAAAGCTTCTCCAGATGATTGATAACCATTTTGTTCATTCCTAATGAGGGAAACAAAAAAAATTTAAAAATAATTCGTCATGCAAACAATATTTTGTATGCAGACACTGTTTCAGAACTTTCAGGTGTATCTTGCATATTAAAATGTCCACCCTACTTATCATTTAAGAACTTAAAATATTTTTTCGAATAACACTTGGAAGCGTGTTGCATTAAGAAATCAGTGATTTGTGAATAAGCAGTTCTCTCTTCAGAAATATCAGCACATTATTTAATGAACCAATCCAGGAGAACACAGTTTGTTTTCGTATATCTGACTGGCCGTGGTTGTGGTTAACTTCACTATGACTATGCACCATGTTATCATCTTCCCTTGAGTTTTTGTGCTCTTGCATAAAGCAGCAAGGCAGCAAAGAGAACACAGTAACTGCTACAAAAACATGGCAAAGGCAGATGCACAGCACTTAACTCAAGAGCTAACACAACAAAATCTGATTTGTATAGTCACAAGAATGTATTTACACTTCTAGAGCAAGTCCAATGTGTTTCCTCAAGAAACACACAGCTGCTTCTTTGTCAAGGTATGTTTAGTCTTCAAACACACTATTTGTCTCAAAAAAGTGGCAATAATTTTAGGATTTATTTACCATTTGGTCCATAAGCTGTACGGGTGGTCTGAGCAAGTTCTTTGCAAGCCTGGATATTCCTATAGACAGCTTCTTCTAGTCCTGAATAATGCTAAACAGAAAAATTAACTGATCAGAGTTAGGCTAACAAAAAAAACCCCAAAAAGTCACGAGCTAGTAACTTCTCATCAAAGCAGCATCAATCTAGTGAGTCCCTGAAAATTTTTTAGTCATTTAAATTTGGTATTTCACTTACAGTTTAAATGGAAACCAAACCTTACCCAACGGCAGCAAGGAAAGAACTACTTTTCTCCTTCACAACTAGGCAGCTCAGCAGGCACAAAAAGCTTCTGAACAGAAAATCTGAACAGTGACTCAACAGTTTGCATCCCCTCAGTCTTCCAAAAAAGTTTGTGACATGACAAAGGGAAACAGAAGACAACCAAGACAAGACTGGAGAGGGGTAAGGGTTTTTGTTAGCATAGGTTTTTGTACATGCTTCTTTATTTCACAGCCCTGTATTCCACAAAAATCATTTAACTCAGTTCTATGTTCAAACATGTGCGGTTTGAAAACTCAGAAGAATCATTAGTAAATTATTTGTGTTTAAGGCTGCCATCAGCCTGGTTTCAGTTTGGAAACCTTAAGAAAAGATGGGATCCCCAGAAAGGGCCCTAAGAAAGAAGAGTAGGACAAAACATACTGTGTGGCCCATAAGAGGGAAATGTTTACTCTCTAAATACAAAAACATCTCAGAATGCCAGCTGACTCCTTGTTTCGCAGAAGACAGCTCTTGCTATTTTTGCTTTGAATTCTCCATTAGTCAACCACCAGTAAGGCCAATTTGTTTCCCTGTTCTGCCTCTGCCCTTGACATATGCCATTATCTGGCTTCAACGATTCTACAAAGAAACACAGAAGGCTTTCAGAACTGCTAACTTCACTCTTCTTCCTATTAAGTAGCAGCAAACAGAAATTTTCTTATTTTTTCCCTGTAATAGAAGACCCTTGCTTGAAAAGATAGACTTTCAACAAGGGCCTGGAGTGACAGGACAAGGGGGAATGGCTTCACACTGAAAGAATATAGGTTTGGATTAAACATCAGGAAGAAATTCCTCCCTGTGAGCGTGGTGAGGCTCTGGCACAGATTGCCCAGAGAAACTGCGGATGCCCCTTCCCTAGAAATGTTCATGGCCAGGCTGGATGGGGCTTGGAGCAACCTGCTCTAGCGGAAGGTATCCCTGCCAAATGGGTGGATAAATGTTCTTTAAGGTCCCTTCCAATTCAAGGCCTTCTGTTGATTCTGTGAATAAAAAGACCTACATCTGCTTGCTTTCTGTCTTTTCAAAGAAAGCTGGTGCTTTTTTAAGGCACAGTCCTTCCTTACTACCAAAATCTTCATTATGCTAAGAAAAATGAATATGGATTTAGGGAAATACATGGAAAATACTGCACTGATCTGCATCGCTGACAAAGGTCCTTCTCTTAAAGACACAGTAACAAGAAGAGTCAAGCAGCGTCTGTAACAAGCCGGACGCTTCTGAACAGCTTCAGCGACAGGGCCCGGCTGAAGGATGCTGTAAGAGCCCTGCGAACGGCGCGGGCACGAGTCGGGCACACAGCCCGGGAGGGCGCACTGGCGCCCGGGCCCTCCGGCCCCGGCAGAGCTTTCTCGAAGGCTGCGAGCGCCGGGCGCCACCCTCCAGCAGCGCGGGGCCGGGCC
>VZRE01011180.1:47050-83863 GCA_013396775.1 Cephalopterus ornatus | reverse complement strand
TTGGTTGGTTGGTTTTTTCTTTCTTTTTTCTTTTTATATGTGTGTAACTGTATTGGGTAAAGTACATTTTCTCCATAGCAGCCCTCACAGCGCTGTCCTTTGCGTTGGTATCTAGAAAGGTATTAATAACACACCAGTGTTTTGGCTATTGCTGAGCAGCGCTGGCACAGCATCAGCACTGTCTCTCCAACACTGTGCTCTCGCATCAGTAGGCTGCGGATGGGCAAGATGTTGGGAGGGGAAACAACTAGGACAGCTGACCACAACTGACCAAAGGGATATTCCACACGGTAGGATGTTGGCTTAGAGATAAAAGCTAAGAAAAGGAGGAGGAAGAGGCAAGGCATTTGTTATTTACGACATTTGCTTTCCAGAGCACTGTTATGTGTGCTGAAGCCCTGCTTCCTGGGAAGTGGCTGGACACTACTTACTGATGGAAGGAGTAGAGAATAAAAGCTTTGGGGTTTTTTTGGTTGTGTGTTTGCGCGCAATCTTTCGCTTTAGTAAACTGCCTTGCATCAACCCATGAGTTGTTTTCCATCTGATTTTCTCTCCTCTGTCCAGCTGAGAAGGGGGAGTGATAGAGCATCTGGTGGATGTCTGGCATCCAGCCAAGGTCAACCTACCAGAGTAGATGTGAATCCCCCATTCATTTAAACCACAGTGCTTGAAGCCACGTTTTACTTTTCAATCTCATTTCCTCGGGCAAGGCTATGATCCTCAGCCTGAGTATGATACAGTCTCCTGAGTGTAACATTACTTCCTAGTTTTCTGCAATTCTTGAACTTCATTACACAACTGCAGATTTTGTGAAAAGTGAGTCAAAGAAAATATTAAGTTAAAGAGCTGCTCCATAGGGAAAGAAGACTGTTTACTAAGAGAGTAAGCATTTGTAAATTATTGTCATATCTTGGTTTCAGTTAATTATACTTATCCTTGCTTCCCTAGGGAACTGCAATTTCTAATCCTTACTGTATCTGAAGTATAGCTGAGGTATATTATACTGGTCATATCTAGTCACCAGGAAAAGACTTCAATTCATCAGACACAAAATACCAAATACACTAAACCTCATATTTTCCTCTGTTCTATTTTCATGTCAGTTTACAATGTGAAACCTAAGTGACTCATACCTATGTCTTGTTTGAAATGTACTGCTGGAGAAAATATCCAACTTCTTTTAAGCATAGAAATGCTGAATTCTTACATATATTTATTACAAATAGAAATGTTTAATAACTTAACAGTGTACCATACTAAAATTAGGATTACAAACATAAGAAAAAATGTTGGTATCAATGATTAAGATCTCAACTTCCAAAATTTTTGGAATTATGCTTCCCTAAATAACTTTGTTTGAACTTCAGTCATTGTTCACATTCCTAAATCTTCAAGCCACTTAGTATGTACCTAATTTCAAGCACACATTAGCCTCACTAAAATTAATAAGATTATATCAATTTAAAATTAAGCATATGTGCTAAACATCTTGCTGGAATGTAGTTCCTTCTATTGTCATGGAGTTTTTGAGCAAGGTCTTGTGAAATTCAGGAAAATTTTCAAACCTGTAAGTTCAATAGTTCTTAAAATGCAGTACCTAATACTGCTTTGATGTTTTGACTTGATGCTCATCTGCTACAATTTTTGAATAATTTCTGATTTGCTTTTCTCTTCCCAATGTATGGAATCCTTTTATTGGCTGTGTGGAAAGAGAATGGGTGTAATCCATTTCAGTGGAATTTTTATTGCTGTTGAGATAATAAGAATTTAATGAGATTCAGAAAAGCAAAACCAGTATCTTGCAATGAGGACAGAACAGGTCTATCTACCAGCACAAGTTGGGCTTATAGAGAAGGCCCTGCAAGTCAGCAAATTCAGCATGAGCCAACAATATGCTCCTGAATCAATCAAAGATGAGGGCATCACTGGAAAGAGCTTTGCCATCAGCTTGAGTTAGATCTTCCTTTCCCTCTCTTCAGGACCGGTGGGACACATCTGCAATGCTAGGTCCAGTGCTGAGCTCTCCAGTAAAAAAAAAGGCTGTCAAATTGAAGCAAACTCTTTAGAAAACCACCATGATGGTTAGACATCTGAAGCTTGTGATGTATCAAGAGACACTATGCCAGCTGGGATTGTTCAGAGTGAAGAACAGAAAGCTGAGGTAATGTAACTTTTCTTAAATTATGTTGTGGGAGGATACAGAGGAGACAGTCAAACTTTTCTCAGTGCTGTACAGAAAAGGTTGAGAGAGAGTGAACATAAGTTGTAACAAGGAAAACACCAATTCAGAATGAGTAAAGAATGTTTTATAATGAGGTTGGTTAAGCACTAGAGTAGGATGCTCAGACAGTTTGTCAAATGTCCATCTAGACCATACCTTCACCTTCTTCAAAATACTATCCTTTAGAAGCTTCATTAGATATATTTGTTACCAGCACCCCTACAGATATACCTGTGAAAACTGGATTTGATTTGATTCTAAAGGCAACACCTGAGTTTCACTGACTAGTTGAGAAAAAAAGTTCCATTTAGTCTGGTTATTTGATGTGAGTTGCTAATAGCAATCAGATTTATGTAATCTAATATATCAATTAAGCCCCTTATAGAAGAGAGAAAAAAGGTCAATTTTCAAGATACAAATCAGCCAAAATATGACATTATGTGCATAGTAAGTAATTTTTTCAAAGTCTGCATGAATGTCTTATTCAGTTCTAGATTCTATTCACAGTTCAGAAATTAACTTTCAAAATATTAATAGGATTTGTCAGTTAATTCAAAATACCTTCTGCAATATAACAGCTAACTTTGATCTGCTTGTTTGACACCTTGAGTCCAGTCCAAAATGAAAAGAAGCCGTGGCTCATTGACTTTAGGAGGCTTTGGATAAGTTTTATTAAAACAAACAGGACTTGGATACAAACAGACGGAGTCAAGAGAAGCTTTCTTGATATCTGGCTTTACACAAAGGAATAATGATTAAAACTGAAAACAAAGTGCAATGAATTATATACTTGGACAGGCATATTTTTCTATATGGTGCCAATTTAGCTCTTAGTTAAACAGTACCCTTTTACAGTCTTCACTGGCTGTTTTAACTGTGGTTCAGAGGATGTGAGAAGAAAGGGATTTGTGGCAATAAACAGTTCCATGAAAAAATGGTCATAGAAACATAGAATGGCTTGGGTTGGAAGGGACCTTAAAGATCATCTAGTTCTAAGCACTCTGTAATGAGCAGGGACAACTTCCACTAGACCTGCTTGCTCAGACCCCACCCACCCTAGCCTTAAACACTTATAGCGATGGAGCATCCATAAACTTCCCTGAGCAGCCTGTTCCAATGCCTCACCACTCTCATTGTAAAATATTTCTTCCTAATATCTAAACTAAACCTACTCTCAGATTTCCCCTTCTCCTGTCACTACATGCTCTTGTAAATAGTCTCTCTCCATCTTTCTTCTAGGCTTCCTTCAGGTACTGGAAGATCACAATTCAGTCATTCAGAAACCTTCTCTTCTCCAGGTTGAACAATTGCAATTCTCTCAACCTTTCCTCATAGGAGAGTTGTTTCATCCCTCTAATCATCTTGGTGGCCTCCTCTCAACTCTCTCCAACAGATCCATTTGTTTCTTGTGCTGGGGACCCCAGAGCTGGATTCATCACTCCAGGTGGGGTGTCACCAGAGCAGAGTGGAGGGGCAGAATCATCTCTCTCGATATGCTGGCCACACTGCTTTTGATGCAGCCCAGGATACAATTGGCTTTCTGGGCTGCAAGTGCACATTGCTGGCTCAGGTCCAGTCCCTCATCCACCAGCACCTCTAAGTCCTTCCCAGCAGGACCACTCTCACTCTGTTCATTCCCCAGCCTGTATTTATACCAAGAGGTTGCCCTGAACCAGGTGTAGCACGTTGCACTTGGTCTTGTTAAATCTCATGAGATTCCCATGGATTCACTTTGTGAGCTTGTCTAGGATAAGAATACTGGATTCATCTTCTCTGCTGGACGCCTTTACAACTAAGTTCTGTTGTATTTTGGTTGTGGGGGTTTTTTTATTTTATTTTACTTTATTTTACTGTCAGTTATCTATCTTGAATTAATTGCTTTGCAGTGACCAGGCTTACTCTGACAGGGATTAAATGATGAGGAAAGTAGAGAACAACCACACATTCACTAAATCCTACAGCTTTCAATGTATATTGGTTCAATTCTCCTAACCTAGCAAGAAGGTATCAAATCCCAGCATCCTGAATTTTTGGAAGGTGTTGGTGTGCTTTTATGGTCTGTCACAAGAGTTTGCATGTAGTTTTTTAGTTTCCTATCTGTTTTCTTCATTGACTAGGAAGTCCATGTAACAAAATTTGAGTCTTAGAATCTATGGGAAACAAAAGTTCTAACTTAGAGGTGCCAAATGTTCTTTATTGGATGAGATTGTTGGAGTCGAATTATTGAATTCAAATTGCAACTAGGACTGAAGGGCCAAATACTGAACAAGTTATACTGTGCAATTCTCTGTGTTGGAATGTTGAAAATAAAAAAAAAAATTTGCTAGCTGTTAGCTTAATTTTAGTATAGCTATGATGATACTAATACTGTATATTACAGAAATATATTAGTCAGAAGCATATTATTATTAAAGAAAAAGCCTCACTAGTAATGCAGTTAGCATTGCTATACAAATGTGTTATCCTCAATCTCCCACTGCCCTCCTGGGTCTTTGGGTCAATAGGAACAGGTTTTTTTAAATAAGATGAGGCTGGAAGAAGGCTACAGTAACTTTTCAGCACCACAAGTTCCACTGAGAGGATCTGATTATTTCCTCATCCTTGCATTTTCATGCATTTGTGTCAATGATTCACCTGACCAATCTTTTGTCATAGGTCCCCAAATTCCATGTTATTTTGAAGTTTTACTGTAACTCATATATTTTGTATATATTCTATACTTTTTCTTTTTTTCTGTTTCAAATGCCTAAAACCTTTTTTACCTAGCTCCCAAAACAACATTCTCTTCAGGATCAGTAATTGGTCAGTGGAGATTTACTTAGAGACCCGTGCACCCCAAACTGTCCCTTGCTGTGATCCATGACTGAATTTCTCTGCACTACATTTTTATTTTAAGGCAGTAGGTGATTAGTTCCACGCCAGAAAAATAATTTCATTTCTACCAGTTACCTTACTATATTAAAATTGTTATACAACTACTTTGTAGAATAGTGTTATATAACAAAGGGACTACACTACACAATCATAGAGAGCTAAGCTAATTACAATAGTAACCTTGTTGTTAAACAACTGCTGTTATGAGTTGAAATATTTGTTTAGGCAAGTCAGACCAAGTCCAGAAAAAGCAGGACTGACAAGTTATATTTCTGAGTCCTTGCAAGTTTCTTACAAAGTCTGTGGTTTGTTACTAACAACAGCATTATTGTGTTTTCTGAGCTACAGGGCTAGAGAAAATAGAAATTAGGCTAAAATTATTCTTACCTATGTCCAAATAATCATCAAAGTTACACATTCCCTAAGTATTGTCTGCATCTATAGAAACTTTACAATGTATATAATATTATATAACCCATACATATTTAAAGATAGCTACATATTATATACAGACTGGTTACAGAGGTCGTCATCATAGGGAAAAGTCTATCTTCAGCCTTCAGTCACCCAAACTTGAACCAGTTTGGCAAAAATCTTGGCTCCCTTGGTTCACTTCCATGTCCTGATTCCCCACAGTGTCATCCATGCTGCAGGTATGTTACCTTGCTCCTAGCTCTCTTCTGTGGTCAGCCAAATAGGATCATTAAGAAGAGGTACAAGTACGCAAGCACAGTTCTCAGATTTTTGTTTTACCTCAGTGGCCTCTCTGTTTATATCTCCGAATCAGCTGTGCCAATCTTGGCTTCTTTAGCTTCATAATCTACCAAAGCTCTCTCGAAAGTACTTTCTCCTCCAAATATTTCCTTGTGTCACTGCTCCATAACCTGTGACATATATCCCTAACAAAATATTGCAAAAATACCACAATATAAAGCTTTAATATAGCTGAGACACTATTTAAAGTCTACTTGACTGAAAAATATAGACTAAAAATATCTCAGTCATGTACTTATCACAAGGGTTGGAGAAAAGGCAGGTTAAAAGTCATCATCAGTATTTAGAGATTCACACTGAGACTATGAACCTGAGACCCTGTGCAATCTAGCTCGAGAATAAGACGTTTCTCTTTTAAATTTTGATGGTGTAACCTCCTTGTGTTAGAATGCTCACGCATTTCATTATGTCCGCATTTAACTCCAATCTGGGCAAATGAAAATTATAACGTGTATTTGTCTTGAATGACAAGCATGAATATATTTCTGTGTTTAGTGGTCTGAAAGTAACAGTATTATTTTTGTCATTATTCCCAACAGATTATAATGTATAATTAGCAAAATAATACAATATAGCACATTATAATTTTTATGGGAATAATCACCATTGAACATGTGTAACTGTGCACAAAATATTTAAGTAAAATTTAACTTTGGACTTTTTCCCTTAGCTGTATTCCCATGTAGAAGAAAACAGATGGTTGAATTATTTAAATATTATAGAATGTGATTATTTTGTTTTATTCTTTGGATTTATTACCAAAGTTTTAAGAAAACCAAAAAGGCCAGAAAAGGGAACTTGAATTCTATGGAAACTTTTAAAAAATATCACTCTTCTATACTAGATACCATTAATTTATTCAGAAATCAGGCAATCCAAATTAATAACTGGACCTAGAAATACAGTACAATCATAAATTAAATCTTCAACTACTTTGACCCACTTCTGTGAAGCTTTTTCTCATCAAATCAGCCTTCTCAAAGGAAAAATATTTTGCAACAAAAATTTCTATTAGCTCTATTAGAAATATGTGCTCCTTTATAAGTGAATTTTGTGTGGCATGAATTAAATAATGTTTCAGAGGCAGAGGTAATAATAGCAAAATTTTAGATCAAAATTAAAACTGTCACCAGAGTAGATATGTGTATACATATATATATATGTATGGATGGAGTGGGTCTTCCAAAATTTGTTCCTCCAATGAAAAAATAAGCAATTCATTTTAAAAGCTACGTTTATCTTAATGTGATAAAATATTAAGTGACCAGAAATCTGCCTTACAGGTAATTTAGGACTCCTTTAAAAATCCATAAGAATTATTTGGTCTTATTTTCAGATGTGGAGGCATGTGCTGTAGGATATATCATGTATTTGTTAAATAAAGCATCTATTTTGGATTGAATATTTTTATTTTATTAATTTACAGAGCCTTCAATTTAGTCCAACTAGATTACTGCATACGACAACATTATCACCAGCAAAATACTCATTTCGTTCTCAAATTTCAGTACCCTGGTGTCTAAAGCATAAAGTTATGATGAAGTGAGTCCATTGCATATAATGTGTTAAATTCTTTCCTTTCCTGTGGGCACTCTGTGTTCACTGTGAATCTCAAACTGACGTTCAAGTATATTACAATCTGTTCAGAATATATGCCAAGTATATCGGGGAAGCAGGAAGAAGTATTTTGGCTTTATAAACTGGTACCATAGCAAAGGTTAGGCTGTCTCTAGTCTTGGAATGACTATTTATTTCAATTTTGCATTCGGGATTAAAAACTTCCTGGAAAAGGTCTTAATTCTGCATAGTGTTATTGGAAGAATGCATTGCTATGCTAATGAGCAAACAAATGGACTAGTGATGATCTATCAAAATTTGATGTGGTATTCCATTATTAATTGATAAAAATTACAAACCACAGATATAACTGAGTAGGCTCACATAATAATGAAATTCTTTCATCTTGGATAGCTGAGGAATAAGCACCTAGAGGTTTTTTTTTTAATCTTCCCTTTATATTTGGATAATATATATATATATGAATGGCTTTCTTTAGGACTAGATTTCCATGCTTTCCCAACATTCTATTCTTTTGTCACTTCTACTATCTGGGCAGTTAAAACATTGTTGCTATTCAAACTGAAAATCTGTCACTATCGTCAGACAATCTGATTTCCTGGGATTGGAAAGCTATGGAGATCAGGCAAATGATTTGAACTGACTGGAATCAAATGAAATCTAAGCACTGCCTTTTGGGTTTTGAGAAAAAAATAATTTCAGGGGCTTCCCAGGAAAAAAAAAGGGATTTGTAACTTTACACAGGTCTGCCAGACCAGTGAGGTTTTGCAACTGTGTGCAAAAAATATAAACATTAAAAGGTTTAATAAATCCATCAAATGAACACAAAATTTGCTGCACAGGTAGGATATTGCCACTCAAAATCAATATAATATAAAAACCTGAGAATAAAAAGCTGCAGGAAAGAATTCAAAATTTTCTAGATCATATCTTTTCTGAATGGGGAACAAGTTCTTATAAAGATGAGAACAAAATATTAAGAATTTAATTTAACTTGTGTGACTCAGGACACTCATCTGAAATGCTCAGTGTTCAGTGTCCAAAAATAAATGGTCCTTCAAAAAATCTGTGACATACACTGTTCAAGTTTCTTCTCCTTAAACATGTAGCTCATATATACTTATTTCAGATTGTGTTTATTTGACTGATTATCTAGCATATACACTATCTAAATTTTCTTTATTGTGTTGGTTTTGGCTGGGGTAGAGTTACTTTTCCTCACAGTAGCTCATATGAGGTTATGTTTTGGATTTGTGCTGAACACAGTGTGGATAACAGAGATGGTTCTGTTGCTGAGCAGCACTTGCACAGGATCAAGGTCTTTTCTGCTCCTTGTTAATGTTACTGCCATGCTAGAGAGGTGTCTGTGGGTGCATGGGAAGTTGGGAGGAAACATAGCTGAGACAGCTCAGTATATAAAGCAGGAAGGAAGGAAGAAGGAAAAAGGGGATCTTTGGAGTGATGGTATTTTTCTTCCCAAGTAACCATTACATGTGGTGGGGCCCTCCTTCCCTGGAGATGACTGAGCTGCCCGTGTGGGGTGGTTTAATCCCAGCCAGCAACCAGGCACTGCTCAGCCACTTGCTCACTCCCACCAGTAAGATCAGGGAGAGAATCAGAAGGGTAAAAGCTGTAAAACTCATGGGTTGAGATAAAAATGGTTTAATAGGAAAACAAAAGCTACACACAAACAAAGCAAACCAAGGAATTAATTGACTGCTTCCAAAGGGCATGCAGGTGTTCAGCCATCTCCAGGAGACCAGGGCCCTACCACATATAATGGTTACTTGGGAAGACAAACACCATCACGCCAAACGTCCTCCCGCTTCCTCTTTCTTCCCCTCGCCTTATGTATTGATCATGATGTCATATGGTATGGAATACGCCTTTGGTCAGTTTGGGTCTCCTCCCAACCTCCCATATACCCTCAACTTCCTTGCCAGTATAGAAGTATGAAAAGCAAAAAAGGTCTTGTTGCTGTGTAAATATGGCTCACCAATAACAAAACCATCACTATATCATCAACCTTGTGTTCAGCACAAATCCAAAACACAGCCATGTACCAGTCAGTGTGAAGAAAATTAACTCTAGCCCAGCTGAAAACAGCACATCATGGAGAGCAGCGAGTGAATTCCTTGTTTTGGTTTGTGTTAAACTGTCTTTATGTCAACCCATGAGATTTCTCAACTTTTGCTTTTCTGATTCTGTCTTCCATCCTGCTGGTGGCAGAACAAGTGGGTGGCTGCATGGTGCTTAGCTGCTAGTGGGGGTTAAATCACAACACAATATTTTCGCGGGTACTGGAATGATATATATTAAATACTTAGCAGCTTTTTTTCTATAGCAATGTTCTTTGCCAAAAAAATTTTCAGATATCTCCAGGTTGCATAATTGTTATGATCCGGTTATTAAAATTATTAGAAATGCCTCTGCCTGACAAAAGAGACCAGACGCCAAAGTCAATAGAATGTGTTTTATTTAATGGTAATGTGAGACAGACAAAAAGAGATAGAAATAGGAAAAGGAGAGAGGGTAGGGGGAGAAAGAGAGTGACAGAGAAAGATTAAAATAAGAAAAGTAACCTGACGGTCTCCTGTCAGTCTGGCTCTTCCAGTCTCCTTGTGGTGAAGGTTCCACAGAACATAAAGTGAAGTGGGTTAAGATACATTCAGAAGATGCCCAGGCACCTCCCTTGGGGGTGATGGGGAAGCTTTGCAGTCTCTTGCAACAGGCTCTGGATTTGTTGCTCCACTTGGAGCACAGGCAGTTCTTTGGTGGTGGAAGGCCTCAGGGATGAGTTTTGGGTGCGCTTTGGGGGTCTTTGATGGTTATGACTCCTTCTCAGCTCCCTTTCACATGAATGTCCTTGTGTACACTGGTCTTCCTGGAGTGAGCGACGGGGCGGGGGTGTGTAGAAAGAGGGGGGGTTGTTTACTCCTTTGGTTTGGTGTTTGATTTCACAATCACACACCCAAAATCCTTCTCCTCCATCACCCCCTGAGCCCGGCCAGGGCTGATTCTTAAGGCAGATACATTCTTCTCTCCTGAGCCTTGTTTACTTCTCCTCAGACTTGAGATTATTAGACAATGGTCTTATCTCAAGTCCCCAGCCACAGTCCAAATTCCAATCAGGTTTTGTTGGTCCCAGACAGGCAGTTTCTTCCTTTTAGTTTGACAAAAATCCTTTCTATGATTTTGACAATGTTTAAGACATTAACAACATTTCAGTCCATCATAATAATTTATAAAATATAATTTCCATTCAATCTTGTCACTAAAAGGCTAAGTATATTTTAGAGCTTTCATATTACACCATTCTGCATAACACAGCAGCCTTATTTATTTTTGGCACAGCAGTATCATTACCTGAAAACACACCAGCTACAGCATTGGAGATAACAGGTAGTGGTTATGGTTTTCTCTGCGCCTTCCTTCAAACCAAACTGGAGCATACCTAGAAAGCTGGCCACTGCAGCATCATCCAGTTGCATTCTCTTTCTTTCGACATTCTGCACAAGGAAGAACAGAGTCTCAAATGATTATAAAATATATGCCTCAATTTGCTTTCTTGAAATTGCACCTGATTTACTGAGTGATTTAGCAGTCCTAAAACCATGGCAAAAGTATATATCACAATCATTCTTTTTGGAAGAAGTTCAGTGCTTTCAGCTGAACAGCACAAATAAATTCGTTGTTCTGTATTATTAGTGTTAAATTTTATTGACTGTTAATGTTAACATCTCTGAAATACTGAAATTTAATTGAAAGTTAATGAAGTTTATTAATATTTTGCTGTTTGTAATATTCTCGCTATGTAATATTCTACTATGATAGCAAAACTTGTACAACTTTGGTATTGAGTTGTTTTTTTTTTTTCACAAACTTAGGTGTTGATGAAAGTACTTTGCTTATTGTTTTTTTTAAACACCTACAAGATAATTCATTCTGTTACTCGTTTGAAAACATCCTTTAGTGAATGGCAGAGGTAGAACTGACTGGAATGAATATCCAGTCAGCTTCTCTTTCCTTCCAGTAGAATAGAAATTAAAACAATCAGGTGGAAAAGGAAAAAAAAACAAACAAAAAACCCAACCAAACAAAAAACAAACAAACCCCCAAACAAACAAACAAAAAACAAACACCAAAAACCCCAAACAAACAAAAAAAACCAAACCACAAAACACATGAAAAAGAAGAATGAGACACAGCAATCTGAACTGAACTCAGGAGTGCACATCCTTTGTCAGTTCTGCTGTCTGTTTTGTGTGAATGGCTTATACTATCTTCCTCAGTTAACTGTAAAATAAGGCCAATTGTGTAAAGCTTTGCACGCGTAAGGTTTTTGCTTCATATTTTGAGACATTGTAGGACAAGGAATGAAGCACAGATTCCAAATTTATTATAGACATATTTCTTCATGACAGGGTCCACAGCTTCAGTTCTGTAGAAAAGACTATAACCCATCAACTTCTATTCCCACAATGATTTATATCTGTGTTTATCTTTGTTCCTAGGGAGTGATTTTCTGAAATTGATACTAAGATTGGAACCTCAAATAATATTTTTCTCTTGGTGTTATCCTTTTTTTCTTCCCTAAACTTTTTGGAGATTAAAACAATGTATACTGTATCTTGAGATAGCCCACAAAAGTAAGATTTTCTCATTTTTAAACAATATGAAGTACTGTACATATGTTGGGTAAGCAAAATTGAAAAGGTTTATTGGACTTGGGAGATCAATATGTTATTTCTCTGTATCTCCTCTTCTCTGTAATAGACGAATTCCATCAAGAGTATCATAGCATCCAGATTAACAGTCAGTTGCACAGGAGTAACCAGCTTCAATGTCTTTCTTCATCTGAAATCTATGACTGAATAATTTCACACACAAAAAAAAAAAGGGATAGGAATTAACTGAATTAACTTAGAATAGCCTAAAATCTGCAAGGAAGGAAGAGGCAGAACTAATACAAGCACAGAATGGAATGTGCTCTATAGAGCAGGATTAATTAGTACAAAGGTTACCACCAACTAGTAGAAGAGTCAGGGCAGAGAAAGTTCAGTAACATGGAGTTTCAAAGTTTTGAGCTATTTAAACATGTCAGGTGACATTATCAAAGGCAATTGTCTTCTTTACCATTAGATTTTCTAGTGTTAAATTTTATCTGAGTAATAATGGAGGTATCAAAAATAACCTGCTTGATTTGTACATAAATGAATATTAAAAAGAAAAACCACCTTATTTTGAACTTTTACTTGCTCATTTGCAGGATTTGGTTCCCCAAGTAGATGACAATAGCAAAGAAATAAAAGAAAGAGTGAGAATTATTTCCTCAAGTTTCACCAACATTTTGTGCTTTTGAAAAGCTGTAGGTCTTCCATTAGCTATTTTCCATTCATTCATTTCATAGGGAGAGGCAAGCTGTAAAGCCCTCTAGAAAACATGACCCACTTCTGCAAAGCAGCAAGTCGTGTAAATGTTACGTAATTTGTATGCTCCTGTTACGTACTCTCACATGTGATGTCATCCCAAGGGATTGATAATTTAGAGAATATTTATTCCAATATTCTTTTGCAAAGTCAGTTACGTGTCATATGTTATGGTTTAATTAATTACTCAACAACTCAGTGGAAAGATATCATATTTATTTTGGAGAACATACCTAGTAATAGGATGTTTGGGTTTTGTATTTTGGGATGAAAAAAGGTTAACACTGTGATGCATTAATTTTATTTCTAAGAACAAAGAATCTAGTTTTGATGTAAAAGTAGAAGATAATGAGAGAATGAACTTGTCATGTTTCTAAAAAATTCCTCTCCCCCAAACCAAGTTTTTAGTGTAGTTACTTGCTATCTACCGAGCAGCTAAATTTAAAATGATGTTTACAATTTCTTTTGGACAAGAAAGAAATACTTGAATACTTTTAATACCTTGATATGCAGTAAATAGTAAGATAATGTTGATACTCACTTTCCAATGAATCATTGTCCATTCCTCTATTATTAAGCATGAAAATGGTAGGATGACAAAAGCTTGTCTCCAGGTATTTGAGTTCTGGAATGAAAATATTTTCTTACCTTCAGTGTGTTTCTGAGAATGCTGCTTTATCCCCAACATTTGGGAAAATTTGGGGAAATTACCTGCTAAATCTTCACTGTTCATTTGCATCCATCTTTGGAAAATCTTCTGATAAGGCCATGTAGAGAAGCTGAAGGATTTTCAGGGAGAATCCCAAAAGCAAACATCTAATATGCATATACTCCACCTAAAATATCAAACTACGTGAAAATCATGTCTCTGATAAAATTGCAAAACTCTTTTCATGTAATAAAGAAGGAAAAGAAGACAGTTTCTAAAGAATAAAATTGCAATGAAGGTTATATTTAAATAGAAGAAAAAGTACTATGTCAGACAAAAACAAATTATTATTTCTTAGTTAGCTGATAGTCCCTTTACTGACTACACAGTAAAGTTTTATTGTATTTATTAATTTCTTCCTTTTGGGATTTTTTTGTTGTTGGTTTGGTTTCATTTTTTTTCTTTTATGGCCAGAGTGTGAATTCAAGAACACAAAATAAGATTACTTCTGACATTAATAACCAAAATTTCATAGATGAAAATATCAAAAGAAGAATAGAAATGAGAAATAATATGGATAATATCTTTTTCATTGTTTGTTAAACAAAATAAAAAAGTGACAGGTACATTGCTGCTTCTTCTCAAGGTGTGCTCCTTTTAAACACAGCAGCCCATGCAGTTGCATATTTTGATACCACTGTGCATCCCGAGTAAATCTCAAGAAGCACTTCTCTGCCACGTGGAACCTTGCCATGTATTCCTTATTTCAGCAAATGTTTCTTCATGTTCCGGGAGATTAAGACATGTCACTGGAGCAGTCTTTGTTTCAAAATACTGAAAAGCTGGTAGTTCAGTTAGTTTCCGAAGACCTTTTAATAAAGCTAACAGCTACAACACAGTTAAAATAACAAAACTGTCAAGATGTACTTGTTTCAATAAAAGCTTTGTGTTTTCTTTTTTCCATTACCTGTTTCTTACTTTCCTTGATGATGTTACGGTAAATCTAAAATGAATGTTCTCTAGGGAGAAGATAGTGACTTTATTTTAGGTTACAGGCACATCTTAAAGAATATTGAGGACAAAAAGAAATTATTCAAATATATGTGCATAAAAAAAGAAAAGATCAACCTTTGAACTGTCAAATCTCATACAAAGTAAAGCTGAACTAACGCTGTAAGATTTCCAAGGACGTACACATTTATTAACAGGCCCCCTTGCCTTCTGTGATTTAGAAAAAAAAAAGAAAAAGTTTTTGTCTGAATGAAGCTCAGTTCAGTGATAAGAACTATTTGAGAAACTCCAAATCCTCCCTGTATTGCAGTTGTTAAGTTCTAGCTTCACCACTCTCTCAAGGAATTAGGCTTCTGAGCATAAGACTCAAAGTCAAATCTATATGATATCACAAAGTACTTCTATAGTTGCAGTAAAACAACATGAAGCACAGGTTGAGTCTTCAGTATTTTAGTGATAAGAAAATTGAAATAAATTTTCTCTAATACCTTTCAAATTTTTGCTGTGAAAAGTAAAAACTGGTGTATGGATAGTGCTTTTTAAGTATCACAGACAGAAATCTGAACCAAACTGAGAAAATAATCTATAGTTTATGTGCATACAAGCCTAAATTTGCAAACTTTTATATAGTCTTTACAAACCAAATCTTCATGTGAGCTAAGAATAGCCGGGTTGATAACATCCAGCTGAAACAGAATGTTCTATGTGCTCCTGCCGAAATCTGCATTTACATCATTTGATAAAATTTAATTCAGTAAAATATTGGTAATTTCTTGGGATTTTTTTTGTAACAAAAATGCCTTGTCATAATAAGCAAAGTAAATTGCATTTCAATAAACAAGTATTTTAAACACTGTTTTATAATAACAATCTCTATAAAACAATTTAAACTCATTGTATATAAAAGTTGTTGAAAGAAAAAAGGACCTTATTAACAGAACTATGAGCATTTCAAAGAAATTTAAAGTCTCAAGAAAGAAAGTCTTGAAATGTCACCAAAAGATACATTAAAGCTATGTTCTCTTTAATAGGACAGCTAAAATAAAGCTAAA
This sequence comes from Cephalopterus ornatus, assembly GCA_013396775.1. Classification (NCBI taxonomy): domain Eukaryota; kingdom Metazoa; phylum Chordata; class Aves; order Passeriformes; family Cotingidae; genus Cephalopterus; species Cephalopterus ornatus. Next base: position 68,275 of record VZRE01011180.1, on the reverse strand, counting down.
TCTTAGTACCTTCCCCAGAACTTAGTGCAACTAAACTCCATAATGGATGACTATAGGAGAAATGAAGAGAAAATAAAATACAGGATAATAGGAAAAGTATTAAAGTGTCAGAGTTTCAGATGTGCCTTTTTTATCTCTGATGTGCATACTTTGCTGTTCAATGATAGCTTGATATATAATTCAGAATTGTTCCTAATTTAAAGCATTATAAAATAAATCAGTCAATAAGGATGTGATCATTAGCCTGCTTTTCTGATTCTCTTGACCTTTTTGTCTTTTACTTCTGCTTAATTCTATCCAAGGACCTAGCACTGATTTGACAAAAAACTCACTAGGAAACCTGCTGTTGATCTTATTTGACTTTCAGCTTCTTCTGTGGAAGTTGCAAAGAGTTGTGGCATATTTGACGTTTATATTTAGAATAATATTGTTGTTTTAAATTTAAAAAAAAAAACTATCATTGCTCAAGAATTTATTGAGTTAAAATGATGGCATTCTCGAGAAGTATCACTACATGCGTAGCTTTTTATAATATTAGCCTAAACTACCCCTGCCTAGAATGAGGGAAAAATTTTGTGATTGGAAGTCTGTGAGTGTGTCATAGGCTTCAAGTGTGCTAAAAACTGGGCAGGAATTTTTCTTCCCTTCCCCTTGCCTGCTGCTGTGAGGGAGGTTGAATGGGCAATTAGCAACATAAAGAAATTGGCCAAAGACCTGACATTCCAACTTGATGGCCCTTGGAAAGTCTGTGAGGGGGAGGAGTGTCTTTTGCCTTTTGGTTTTATCCCTCTCTGGGAGAGGAAGGGGGGAGGTTTTTGTTACCGGGGGACAGAAGCAAAGTGTGGGTTGAAAAAGAAGCTCTGGAGTTTTTGTCTTTGCTCTCAGCCTGATTACCTGGCTGCGGTTTCTTCTTGTGCACACCATCGAAAGAAGGGACTATTATACCACCACCACAACAGACTGCATGAGTTTTTCTTGGGAACAAACCTTTTTTTCTTCCCCCCTCTCTCCCTTCCTCGGGAGTGGAGGTCTCCATCCCCGGGCCCCTCCTGCAAACCCGGGGCCCCGTGCGGCAACCACCTGATCCCACAGCGCCCCCTGCCGGCCAGCACAGAGCACTGCAGGCTCTGCGCCGCCGGAGCTCCAACAGCGCTCCCTGCTGACTGTGGTTAGATGTGGGCCAAAAGCACAAACTGAACTGTTTACTTTTTGAAGGGAATTTTTGGGTATAGGTTTATTGTTTGGTGAGGTTTGTTTTCTCTGTGTTTTGTTGTTGTTGTTGTTTTTGCCAGTACCAATAGATCTTTTAATAAAGGGCTGTTATTTTTCTTTTCTCGACACTTTCTCAATTGGAGCCTCTTAATTTCAGACTTACAATTGCTTAGAGGGAGGAGTCTTTTTGGTCTTTCCTCATGACTCATCCTCCTTAGCAAAACACTTCTGTCTCATTAAACCGAGACAGAGTGATATAAGCTAAAACTGCAGAGGGGAAGGACTTAGGATAAAGGAATTGTTGAAGGTGGATCAACACGGAAGTGGATAAAGGTTTAGAGAAAGAGGAGCATGAGAAAAAGAGATCTGTAAGACAGAGTAAAAAAAGATAGGAAACAAGTTTGGAATGAGAAGGAAACTGGCTGGAAAAGAAGTTAAGAGAAGTCATTTGGAATATGAACCTTAACAGGACTAGAAAACAACTGAAAGATGAGTATGTCTCAGGAAGAATACCCAGAGCATATAGGCAATAGGCTACTAGATGGGACCCCCCAGAAGGGGAAAGAGTAAGAAAACATAACTAAGATCTGAGAATGGTTAAAGACTGAAGACTATAAAATTGACTCCAGGAGTAGGTTAGAGAATCACATTACCATGAGATGCTAAAGGGGAGTGAAAGCCAAGAGGACTTCTTTCTTCAAGAAAAAGCACACCTGAAGCTTAAAATGAAACATTTCTGATTAGATTGTTACTTTTCTTCCCATAAACATCTGTGAATTCAAAATTGTTCCGTCTTCATCTAAAGCAAATACACTTTCTTACTGGAATTGCTTGTTCTCTTCAGTTCAGTGGTGTTAGTCTGTGTGGCAAATTCCAAGTTTTCAACTTGTTTCTCACTCTTTTCTGGCCTGTTTCTGTTGTTCTTGTGTTTCATTAGTTTTACCATTAAGAAATTTTACTTTAGATTTCAGCATTAAGGCCTGCACTAAACATTTTATTAACAGTACTTTCCAGGATTGAATTTATTTGCTGATGTTATAGAAATGTTTTCTTTCTTTATATTTTACTTTGTCCAAAGCAAAGCCTACAAAATAAATTACATAATCTGTTGCAAAAAGAATCTCATTATAAACTTTATTATTAGAAGTTGAAAAGATCATTTAATTTAAATTATTCATCCACCTGGACTTTTGTTTCAAACTATTTTATTAAAATGTGGAGTTATTTTGTAGAAAATTAAGCAGACATGGGCTAATCACTAAAAAAAAAAAAAAATCTTCTCCAATAATAAAAGAATTTCACTTCAGCAACTTCAGATTCGAACTATAAGTATATTCTGGCACTCACAGATTTGAGTAATATTTCTGGGGGAGTTAGAATGGTTTGTATGTTCTTTTGTAATGTTCTGTCCTGGCAAAGATTAAAAAAACTAAAGCCTCTCTGACTAACATTTCCTGTGTACATTTGAACAAGAATCTGGGGTTTAGAGCCAAGACGTTATTCCAGAGACCATCAGTAGTCCTACTTGCGCACTCACAGTAAGATAACACAACAATTTTCAAGAAGAAACGTAATGTGTCATAAGGTATATTTCACATTAAGCTGAGTTAAAATCTTTTGAACTCAGAGCTAACCAATGCTGGCTTTAGCCAAAAAGGCCAGGTAAACACTTTACTACCCTCTTGGGCTCTCAGGGCTATTTTATTTACTTTCTTTGGTACAAGAGCAAGAACTGTAATTTGCTTATAATAAATGATCACTTGCTCATTTTACCCTATCGAAAGGTTTAAATTACTACACTTATCTTCGCGTTTGTTCTTAGTTGCTGTTCAGCTGAATAACTATATAGTCTTTACAGGTATGTTCTTAGTATTAACAGAGTTATGAAGCCATCAGACAAAAGAGGTTGAGATAAAGCCACCAATTTAGTAGCAACCTAATCAAGCATAGGCAGATGCTTAGAAAAGTGATTGTCATATATTGTATAAAAAGCTTGACAATGAGAAATTTAATTTCCTTTCTTCACTAGCTTGTTTCCAGACTAGCAATTTCTTCAACAACAAAGAATGAGGAGGATTTGTAACTGGCCCCAGAGAGCCAAATTAAACAATGCCTTTTACAGCAAGGTCCATTTTTCTCTTGTCTGGTTTGTTTCTTTTTGCTGAATATTATCCTTCAGTCAAAAGGAGACTGCAAGTCTAGGAAGACCTGGCAATTAGTGATCCAAAATAAAGGGGATATTCCTTCTTGGTAAACAAAAGAAATTCAAGATACTAAATAAATAAATAAATATTTTTTTAAAAAATAATAATAACTAAACAAAAAAAAAGATAAGGCAAATGGATGCTCAGAATCTTAATTGCTATTGTCTGCAGTCCTCCCATATTCCTAGGGACAGTAAAAGCCTTTCAAATAAAAGGAGTAAATAATGAAAACATTGGTGTCATATCAAGAGGAGATGGATAACAGAGGATTAGTATAAAGACATTCCCTATATGAAAAAGTATCCTAAGCAGCTTGACAGAAGAGAAAGCTCAAAAGATGTATTTATTTGAAAAATATTCATGTCAGGAAGGTTTTGACAAGTAGTATCAAAAGAACTAAGGAAAGAAAAGGTTCCAAAACAAAGAGAATTGTTGATTTAGTGCAGTTACATGCTTAATATACAGCATCTGATCTTGCCAATCAGCACAGTCATTTCATAAAAGAAAGCATCAAAAAGGTATTCTTTTTCTTGCTGTCACGAGTCTTCCTTCAGATCTTAATTAACAATAATGTTTTCAAGTTTTCAGTTTATTATCAAAAGATCTAAAAAGATCAAGGGAATGCACCAGGGTTTCAACTCTATTATATCAATAACCTTGTAATTCCCCTGACAGATGTGCTTGAATATTCTAATGGACTCCATCTGATCACAGGCACATCAACAGTTCAAAGATAACACTTTCATCATACATTGACTGTGGGCCTATTCTATCTCACCTTATTATGTATAATATTCAGGGTATTTAGAGATAAATCTGCAACATGAGAGTACTGAAGTACATGCACTTACATAAAACTAAAATCTTATACTCTCCATCATGTGCTGCTTTTGGCTGGGGTAGAGCTAATTTTCTTGACATTAGCTGTTATGGGGTTGTCTTTTGGATTTTTGCTCAAAACAGTGTTGATAACACAGGGTTGTTTCAGTTATTGCTGAGAGGGGCTTTGCACATTGTCAAGGCCTTCTCTGCTTCTCACACTGCTCCACCAGCGAGGAGGCTGGGGGTGTTCAGAGAGCTGGGAGGGGACACAGATGGGACAGTTGACACCAACTGACCAAAAGAACATTGCATACCATATGGTATCATGCTCAGAATATAAAACTGTGGGCAGAAAAAGGAGGAAAGAAGGAGAAGGATGTGCAGTGTAGTGGTGTTCGTCTTCCCCAGTAACTGCTGACGTGATGGAGCCCTTCTCCCCTGGGGATGGCTAAAAACCTGCCTGCTCATGGGAGTTGGTGAATGAATTCCTTCCTTTGCTTTGCTTGCGTGTGTGGCTTATCTCAACTTTTCCCACTTTTACTCTTCCGATTCTCTCCCCCATCCCACTGTGAGAGGATATGAGCAACAGCTGCCACTTGCAGTTGAACTACAACAGTGTATTTTGTCACACCTACCCAGTATAACTGTGATTTTCATTGCTTTTTGCAAAACTACTGAATGTATCTAATGTAATCCCTATGTAATAATAAAGCAAACATCAGCATAGCCTTTTTTCCATAAGCAAATATCTGAATTTTTCCATCCCACCTCCCCCAAAAAATCTTTTTCTGTGATGTTGTCATGAGAAAATACTCAGATCAGGTTTACTTTCTCTCTTCCCCTTAAAATACGTAAAATATTAATGGAATAAATGAAATAGCACATTTTTTCAAAGCAAATTCTGTTTAATAATAATTAAATAATGATACGATTACTCTGTAAATGAATACGAATTACTTCTTGCTAACTACTTTTTCTGTAATGCCAAGTTTAATTATGTGATTTACAGAATATAAATAACAAAGTATGGGAACAAAGGAAAGGCAGGGATGATGTTGCACTAACATATGGCCTGCAAATATTATAAAATTACAATTTTAAATATATGATATAAATATTTAAAAGAGGGGGAAAAAAAACAACCCTCAAAAATGCTTTGGATTATTACTCCCATTTTCACAGATCATTTCTTCTTTTTGAAAAGTCCTTGATATGCATGTAAAATGCTATGATAAAAAGCGTGAGTTCTTCTGTATAACTGGAGAAACTCACAGTGGGTCCTGAAGCAGTCTAATAAATCTCAGTTTTGCATTAGCAAGAATTCTCTTTTTTTTGTGTAAGAACAATACTCTTTGTTCATTTAAGGGAAAACATCATGGACCTGCATAGCAGTTTGCAAACACTATTGTGTAACAGGATACATCCTTACTGGGCAAAGAAGTAAACTGAAACATTACCATATTAATTTTTTTTTCCATGCCAGGAATTAATCCCTTTGGTTTAGAACTGCATCCTAAAAGACCCTGAATGCCCCTGTGGTAACTCAGGTGCTTGGCCATTCAGCCCTTAGCAGCAACACAGAGAGTGGGAGAATGATTTTTTTTTTTTAATGTAGGAATGCTTTTGTTCTATAAGTAAGATTTTTGAGTATTTAATCATTTTACATAGAAATGCACGAAGTACTGACTTTCATTCATTAGCAATCATGAATGTTTTATCTACTGACCTAATTAGATTCCCACTTAACATTGTCATCCTCTGTTCTGCAAAATAATTCCTCCTGAGCTGTTTCTTCAAGCGTGGTTTTGGTGAAAAAAAAAATTTATAAGGGCTCAGCTCTCCCTATTACCCCTCCCTTGCCCTCATTTATCTTATTAGTAATTGGCTTTTGTATATGGGGGACACTTGTAGGTGTAAACTGATGATTTTATAATAATTATAATGTGCAATATTGTGCTATGGACATTGCCTTTCTAAAGAGCATGTAGTTGCCATTTTTTCTGTGGGCCAAACATCAAGAGCCAGAGTCAATGAACTCTTTATTCAGCTGAAATTTAGTCCCTTTAGTGAACAAGTGGCTACAGCCAGATTAAGGCACTGAAGCTTTGGGCTCTGACATAATAGCAAGTATGACTTTCTACAGGATGTTTATGGTTGCTCTTTCCCCACTTGTTTTTCCCTTTATTAAGTAGCTCCTTCATAGTGTAAAATCACCTCAGGAATTCTTCTAACAACTTTTGAATGCAGCAGTTTGAATCATCCTATCAGGTGGCCCAAAATTGTTATCGGCTTTAGTACATTCATTTTTAAACTGAAATGGAATGGGGTCACTGCTCCTTAAAGTTGGTATATTCCTGTAGTGAGAATGAAAGTTGCCAAGCTGTAGGACAGCTGAACATTGAAATTATGACATTCAATATATATTCTCAAAACAGCTGTGGACAGTTGACAAAAGTTGTTCCTCCTGCAGTCCAAGACTTTTGTTTGCCTTTTTTAACTATCCCAGGCTATAGTTTTCTAACAATCAAAACATGAATAAGATCTGTAATAATGCTTCCCAGCCATGATCATCTTCTTTACATTCTCCCATAGTACCTGACATCAAGTAAATAGGGGGGTGCATGTGTGTATGCTTTATGTATTTATATAGCATAATAATACCATATTTGGGCTTAATTTAGTTGCCACATATAGACACCTAACAGCATCTGCACATTGTGGGACATCCAAAATTTCTAGATAGAGTTTGTGGATGTGACCTGTAGGTAACCCTCCTCAAGGTATGTCTGAATGACAGCTGGAGTTCAATCAGGTACACTAGGACAATTCAAATGCAGTTGTCTGCATACGGGCAGCTAAATTATACTTTCAGTGTTCAAAATGGCATTCTACTGTAGGTTAAAACACCTACTTATGAATGCATACGTGTGAGCTAGACGCTAGAGTTCCCACTGCAATCAGAGTGGATCTATGATTGGATTTCTCTGCTTAAATGTAGACAGAAAACATCCTTTCGGTTGAGGCAGTACATACTTTGTGGCTTCTAGATTTACAATAGAAAAATACAGATCTTCTATAAGTCCTTTGATATATCCGCCAGCCTGCAGAAACATTTTGAATGTAGGGCATGTGATTTGGCACTGAGTTCCCACATCTGTGTGTAGGTAGTTGACTCCCACTCCTAGTCCATTCAGTCAGTGGAGCTGAAAAAGTGATTCAGCTCTCTGCATAGCTGACATCAACTGGTTAGTCAGCTGAATGGCTGTCTAGGATCTATCATTGTATTGATGGGGACCTTTTTGTTTAAACAGAAATATGTGGTGACATTTTAGATTCTCTAGGGTTTCTGATGTATAAGCATCAGGCTGGCAGATAGGACAAAAGATCCATGGGAAATCCAGGCTGTTATGGGGCTGGAAACAAGACAGTATATTCTAGTCATCTCACATAACTTAACATGCTTAATTTAGTTTTTTAGACTTCAAGAGGTAGCCAAGGGAATGCCTAAGAATTTCAGCCTTATTGATAACAGAAGGCTGAGCGCTAGCTATGGAACACCACACATTATCCCTGAAAAACATCCTGTAATTAAAAAAACCTTTTTTATTTGTTTTTATAACGTGATTATGATATTTTTAAAAAAAAAAAAAGAGGAGAAAAGATGATACCAAAAGATGTGATTTTAAATAAAAATATTTTTCAAAGGAGCCTCTGTCTACACTCTACTCATCTGTCAGTTTCAAAAAAAAATTATATTCTGAAGTCAATTAGAGAGTTTTCAAAAAAAAACCCTCTCACCCAAACTTGTAAAGAAAAGGTGATGAAGCATAAGACAATATTCCTGAAAAAGTGGTCAGAGTGACAGGACACTTTAAACAGAGTGGACTAGATAAGTACTGACAAGCTATTTTCATCTACTGAATTACTTCAGTGACACAAAGTTTCTGACATGTATATCTTAATTGTGTATATTGGATTAGGACCTTTTGATATCATTATAATGAGATGAATGGGACTGAAATGTAGTCTTTGAAACTTAACCAACAGCAACTGCTCACTCTTTTCCAAAGAAATTTTACTTTAATGTTTATGTGCCACATATGCATTTTCAGGGATGATTTCTTTTTGTGAAAGTTAGAGAGAGTTGTAGAATTTCACTTTATAATACAAATTCCACTCAACTGTTCAACAATGGTACTGACTTCTAATAATAATCAGAAGTTCGTATTCACCACATAATATTGCTACGTGTAAACTACTCTATTCTTAGTAGAATCATAGAATCATTCAGATTGGAAAAGACCTTTGAGTTCATTGGGTCCAGCCATAAACGTAACACTGTGAAGTCCATGACTAGAACATGTCCCTAAGCACTACATCTACAAGCAGTTGGAAAATACTTTCAATTAATCCTTCTCACAGCACATAAGAGTATGCAATATAAAAAGCATGAAGTGATACATGCATCTCGTAAATTGCTTTTTCTTAAATAGGTAAGCAAACTCTGCAGCTGAATCAAATTAGAGTAGAATACCATTGTAGACTGATAGGCAAATATTATTGTGAAGGCATCAAAGCTAAAGTTATTTCTTGTACACTGAAATATTCATAATTCTACTATTTCATCCCCAAAGAGTGTAAAGGCAAGTGGAACAAAAGTGAGGTATATTTTCCTTATGTTTTCTACAAGTACTAGCAATACGGAAATGGGAATTGCCGTATTACCATCTATAACTGTTAATTTTCTGTAAATCTGGAGATGATCATAAGAAAATCACAGTAAAGACAGCAAATGAAGTGTAAACAAGATGGTAAATCATGGAACTACTCTTTTTTTACCCCTTAATGCTTACAGATTGGCTTTTACTGGATTTACTATCTATAGTATGGTCACAAATAAAACTATATATGTACTATATTGTAAATACTACAAGTTACAGGATACACTGAAAAACTAGTGTGGAGGTACTTATTTATTTAGATGTTCTACCTTTAGATAATGAAAAATATTTTTTTCCCTTTTCATTGTGTAATAATAGAAGCAATAGATAAAGCTAAGTTGGTATTTATTATAACAGTTGTTCATGTTCTTAGATAGCTAGAGCAAGCCGTAGCTTGTCTTCTACCTAATTTAGTAGTCAATATTGTCATTATCCTTAAAAAAGTCTAAGTTCATTTGGATTCCTACTATTCCTTCATTTAAAATAATTTAGTTTAAAAGTATTTTTACCATCCTAAAAGCTGGTGCAATTTCAATTGCATGCAAACTGTTTCTGTTCTGTGAAGACCAAAAAGAATACCAAATCTAACTTACTTTAGACAATTAAAGTAAAATGAAACTCTTGCAATATTAAAATGTTTAAAAGAAATCAGAAAAAAAACCCAAAACCCTAGGCCTTTCTTTAAATTTATTTAACTTGGCACCTATTGATGTCTTTCATTTCCTTCATGGTTTTTTATTAAGATATTAAGTAAATTCTAAAATACAGCTTAAAATGTGTCATGTAGTGTATAAATACATATTCTCTTCTGAAAGGATAAAAGCCATATGCAAAGGTTGAACAAAGGAATAAAATACATCACAACACAGACTGAACACTGTATATTTATTTTGTACCATCAAATGGAGAGACTGCAGCTGTAGTTTTCATGTAGAAATGAAAAATTGTTACAATCCTTCAAATAACTTCCCCTTCTCAGCATAAAGATTCAATGATTATGATTTTTTTCACAGCTAAAAATCCAAAATCAGTCAGTTACTGGCTGGGATAAAGTAAAAAATAAAAACATAGTAGGCAGATAGTAAGACAAAACCAAAGAAACTAGAAGATGTATACAGAATAGAAAATTAAAATGGGTTTCTTACATTTTTGTCTGTGATTGACTGACTTGAGTGACTAAGACAGCAGAGGTTTTCCCAGAAAGCTTTCCAACATTACAACTGGGACACTTACAAGAGCCCTCTCTCCCCTCTGCCAAAATAGTTACCTCTATGAAATTTTTGAGACTTGAGACTTCTTTGTAACCACGTAATCGGTTAGAGTATTGCCATAAGCCTTGTGTTAAACTCTCAAGGCCTCAGGGCAGAGGCTCCTCAGACTTGCTCTGCCAGAGCTGTTCTTGACCTGCCTGCAGCTTGAGAATTTTCCAGAGCAAACTATCAAGCAATTGGATCAGTTTAGTTCTCTAGCTTGACAGTAATAAAGGGGACTGACTACTCTTATACTTTATTTCTTAAGTATTATTTTGGGGATATTTGTTACACTACATACTATATAGGGTTGTCATTTTACCTTGATTCTTGTCTTCTTAATTCTTGAACTCACAACCTACTCATTCTACCCACCTATCTAGCAGGCTGAAGTAATCCCAGAGAAGGACTCTGGGAAAAGCATTTGAAAAAAACAAATAAACAAATATCTGAAAATAAACAACCCCCTCCAAACATGATAAATAGTTGCTTCCATGTTTTCAGAAGTCAGGAAATTCAATAAAGGTAAAGAGAAATCTTAAAAATATCAAGCTGAAGGATCTTATAAAGAATATAAAGCACAGTTAAATGGCTTCTAGACCTGGAAATGAAAGGAGAATAGCAATACCTCATCAGAAGGGATGAACTAAATGTGAAAGATAACCAGAAATAGCTCAAGGTTTTCAGAAAGAGTGATAGTTACGGCTGGACACTAATGGAACAAAGTACATGGAAGGATAGCTTGCTACATATAATGAGAAAAGTATTAACACAGATTAGGTAAGCAACAAAATGTGCCCCACCTTAATAACTTGAGATTTAGAAATTAAGCAAACAATTTTATAGATAACATTCTGTTAGAGTATGCATGGAGTGATGAGAAAATATGTTGCACTTTTTATATGAAAGACAACACTGTGATCTCGGTAAATATGACCATGTTAGTACAATATTAACAATATATTAAGCTTTAAAATTATTTTGAAGGAAAAATAAATATAGAAAAGTTTAATTGGTATTGCTTAAAAATGTAGCATCATATTTAAATTAATTTTAATTATATATTGATAAGCATTTCTGAGGGGAAAAAAAGCTAGATGGCAATCCACAGAACAGGACAGTATACACAATCCAAGAACTCTGAAAATAACCTGAGAACATTTCATAATATATCTGACTATTCACATATATTTAGGCAGAGATATAATAATATGCATCTTGGTATATCTATTTACCATTTTTATATATATGGTAAAATAACCTACACCTATCCACTCATAGCCAAATTCATAATTTGTCTGTTTTAAACTCCAAGTATGGTGCAGTCAATGCACTGTAAACTATCAACAATAAAAAAAAGATGAGCATGCATAAAGACACAAATCAAAGTAAGGTTATCCTCAGGGTAGAAATGGCTCTGCTAGGATCTTTTCTCCTTACACTCTTCGCAATTTATTATAATCATCTTGTATGGCAGCACCCAGCAGAGTTTCTATCCTGTACTTAAAACTGACTTTCTGTTTTCACCATAGCACTTTTCTTTTTTATTGATTTTATCTTCACTGTTATATTCATCTTTTTCTAAAATTAGGCCCATATATTTTCAGCTTTATAGTCTTCATCCTACATCTCATCCTTCCCACACTTCCTTCTAAATCACTTTACTAGTGCTTAGCAGTAAAATGGATGTTTATCATAAATTGGCTTAGCATATACTGTTGTTGGAATTGTACATGGAGAGAGAGAAGGTGAAGTAGTTTTCACCATGGCTATTATAGAGTTAAAAAGGTACACTAAAAAGTATTCAAGTATGCAATATTTTCGGTTCTCTTCCTTTTGAGCACATGAATAATAATTGAATCAAAGCCCTCTTATGCTTAACACAATTCTGTTTATACGAAGATGTACCTACTTCCTCTCTAGGGAAATCTGCAAGAATCAATTAAAGATATATTTTTATTAATTCCACTAAGATGATAAAAAATGACAATAAAAATGAATAGAAGCTTATGTGCAATAAAATCATTATTCAATTGCTTGCCCAAGAAATAAGTGCTTTTTCTCAGTCCAGTACTCATTCCAGGAGTGTTTGCCTAACCATGAGACTAAGTGATATGTAAGATTTGAGTGCTTCCATTCCTGCTGCTCAAATTAAGCCCATCTGTAATGAGGAATGCCCAAATACTGCAAGTAAAGGGAGTCATATAAGTGGAAAACTGACTTCAACATACTAGACAGGTGGAAGTACAGGAACAGGTAGATTCTGAGTGAGAGAACAGTCAAGAATCAAGGTAAAATAATAACCCAGCTATGCCCAAAAGAAAACTTAGAAAATAAAGTCCAACAGCAGCCCTATTTAACATCATATATACAGAGAACTAAAACCCCTGAGCACATCTGTTTTGTTCTGCAGATGTTGCAAGATATCACTAGAATTTTTTTGCCTAAAACCAACATCTCAGGTTCCTAGAAGAGGTTTTGTGAGAAACCTACTGCTATTCAAAGTTACAATGAACTTAGATCCACCAGGAGCGCAACTCAGGCCACTTGCAGCTCATGATTCAAGAGCCCTGAAGTGCTATATTGTCACAATGCTCCATTCAGGTTATTAAACCCCTACTCTGGGCTGCCAGACAACTAAATTTCTGAGGTGGGTCACAATCAGGACTGACTCCTGACTGGTTTATCTCCTATCTCTTCAAGACTTTTAGGTATTATAATTAAAAACAGTCTGAACATACCTTTACGGTGTTCTTTAACACCAGCTTGCAGCTATGCATCACGCAGCTGCTTCCTCACTCCCCCACCCTAGCAGGATAGGTGGAAGAGAATCGGAAGGGTAAAAGTGAGAAAACTTGTGAATTGAGAGAAAAAAAGTTTAATAATTAAAATATATAAATAATAATAATAATTTTAATTAAAAGAAAAATTAAAAAGAGAGATAAATAAATCCCCAGAAATACAAGCAATGCACATGAAAACAGCTGGTCACCACCAGCTGACTGTTACCCAACCCGTTCACGAGCAGCAGCCTCCCTGGCCAACTTTCACCCAGCTTTATAAACTAAACATGATTCCATATGGTACGGAATATCCATTTGGTCAACTGGGATGATCAGTTGTCCAATCTGTATCCTCTCCCAACTCTGCACATCCTCATCCTGCTCCCTGGTGTGATGGGGAGAACAGCAGAAAAGGCCTTAATACTTTGTAAGCACTGCCCAGCAATAAGGAAAACATCCTTAAATTACTAACAGCGTTTCTAGCATAAATCCAAAACACAGCCACATATGGGTTACTGTAGAGAAAATTAACTCTATCCAGCCAAAACCAGCACAGTTTAAAAGATTCACAAAAGACACAGCAGGAAAATAAAACACTCTGGATTTTGGGTGACATACTGTGTGATGCTAGGAGAGCTTACCCTTTTTTGCAAGTTTGCCCTTCTCCATGGCTCATCTATTTAAATTGCAATTTCTGTGGGTGTACCAGTAAATTTAACTAAAGTTCATGTTGCCAGATATGCTGAGGAATATAGGGAATTTTTTTTTTACAACTTTTAACAGTATTACACTTAAAAAGCAGTAACATGTTGAAGCAATAATGTCTTGATTTAATGAATATCCTCAAGTGCTTCACTTCCAGCTAAATGTGTCAGACATTTGTTGAGCATTTTTGCCCATGTTTTCCCTGTAGTACCTAATCTTTGCAGACACTGAGTGGTTATGGCTAAACATCCTCCAACGAGATGCTTAGACTATTTGTTACAATCTGTGAATATTTATGCATTAGATCTTTTAGACTAAGAAGACTGTGACTGAAGAGTAAACCTCTACAATAGAGTAAGACTGTGGAGACTGTGCAGGGAAATGTGCCCATGAATGTCAGGGAAAATGTAGTGTGTGACTGACCAGAGCTGTTGTAATGAAAGCTCATTTTATCCCAACACAGAATGTATCAGCATGTGACTTTTGTTTTAGATAAAAAGCTATGTCAGTTGAGTAGATAATCTGGTGGGGTAAATATTTCTTTTTATGTTTGTTGAGAACGGAAATGTGACCCTGAGTCAGTTGACCAGCACTGTGGAGAGAGTACATGTGGTTCAGCCTAACACTGAGTATAAAATCTGAAAAACAAAAGAATGTTGAAAACAGCATGAAGTTTGAGATGATGTCCAACCACGTTCTTCCCAGCAAATGGGGACACCCAGTGTTGTGATGATGGGTAAAGACAAGTAGCATTGGTTTTGTGATTGAACTGTGTGTTGCCATTACTATGTTTTGTTGAGTGTATCTTATACTTTTCTGTGTTTTGAGTACATTTCGTATCGTTCTGAATAAATTAGAAGTCCTGTGTACCATCAACTCTCTTCAAATAGGTAAATTTGATGTAAAACATTGCACCTTCCACGCATGGAATATCTAAAAGAGTCAGATCAGAAACTACTAGACTGTGACAAATATCTAGAAACCATATTTCCCATTATCCAACTGAATACTTTATACTTTGTAACATTAAAACTCTTATTACGGTATTCTTCTCTAACTTCAATGGTCTTTTTCCTCATTGCCTCAATCTTTTTTTCTGAACCACAGTATTCTGCAAACAGAAGTAAGCCCTTCTGTTAATTCTATCTGTGTTTTGGCCTGAACTGTATGCTCTGTGTGTGGGGTAAGATATTAGCAAATCCAGAGAATCAATCTCTTATGGGAGTTATCTCTAACACTCAAACTGCCTGTAAGAGGTTATAGGCGTCAGCATGAAAAAAGCTGCAAGCTAGCATTAAAGGCTGTAAAATTTTAGACAGATCAAAAGGCTTTTTCTAGAAATATTAAATGATTTAGATAAAGAGTTTGGCTAAAGTAAGGTTTCTTGCCTTAGTCTTCTGACTCTAAAAACTTTCACTTTGCCTGAAGTGTCTTTTTACATATCACCATGATATTTAGTACTTCCCTACAATGTTCCAGGAATGTTTTATTCTTTTCAAAGTTCCTCTAACTGCCACTTCTTGTGTTTTGTTTAGTTGTTGGATTGTTGGGTTGTTTTTTCCCAACTATTATTCAGATTCTACATGAATGATGGAGGTTTTTCTTCTTCCTAAGTTACTACAGCCTAACAAACTGCCAGTTTAATTAAGCAAATTTTCTGTGCTGCTTCAAGAAAAAGAATCAACTGTTACTGATTTGTTCTATTAATGATAGCATTATTCGAATTAGAATAAATGTTCTAGAATAATAATGCTAATTATTATCCTATTTTA
The DNA here is from genome assembly GCA_013396775.1 of Cephalopterus ornatus. NCBI lineage: Eukaryota > Metazoa > Chordata > Aves > Passeriformes > Cotingidae > Cephalopterus > Cephalopterus ornatus. The sequence goes on along the minus strand of VZRE01011180.1, from coordinate 52,806 downwards.
CCAGCAGAAAACTTAAATATGCATATACTGTGCTTTTTACAATTCTTATATAATAAAATGACCAGCATATCTGCACATCTGTATTTTATAAAGTTTAGACATGTAAAAAGGAACTGATTTTGAAAGTCCTTAAAAACTACTTTTTAAAGGTCCTTTCAACTGTCTCATTTTCAATAGGAAGGGGAAAAAAAAGCACTTCAAGTTATTAAATATGTTGAGCCATATTTTAAAAGTCATGTTATATTTAGAAATATGTACTTAGACTTGCCGAGATTTTAAATGATGTTTAACAAATCAGCCCAAGAGAAGTACAGAAACCAATGTTAAACCTTTTCAACCAGTAGGTCTTTTCCTTCTGGCTTCTGGTGTGAAAAGAACATGGCAATTTAAGAATTGAAGAAAACAGATATAGTTTGGTGGCTTCTGAATTGGAGCTTTGGTGATGAACATTCATTTATCAGGAGTTTTAATTACTTAAAAAACAATCTATAACCTTAGGAATTTCTATACTTTAATGGTTGGGCAAAAACCTTTGGAAGGAATGCATTTATTGGTGCAAATTTCTTAAGCCTTCATTCTTTTATGTTTAGACTTTGTCCACACTTCTGATACCACCATCTTTATCCACACATTTCTGATGGTATTTTAAATTCCTTCTAGTCAATAAATAAATAAGCAAGAATCTAAGTTACCTACAGATAAATATTGTTAGCAACTCAAATTTTTTCTTTTAGATAAATATGAATATTCAAACTCAGAGACATCTTAATTTCATCTGAGATTAAGCTTTCAAAAATCTCTGCAGGCTTTGTGTGCCTTAGTTATGAGTAGCAAGTTGGACACCTGAGAATTTTTTTCATTTTCATGTGATAAGTATTAAAAAAATAGGTCACCTGGAATACCTATTTCTGATGTTCACTAAAATAGCATGAAGGATAAAGGGAACACAGAACATCTATTTCAATGAACTTCTACATATAAAAATGTTCTACTGTATTATGTAGATATTGTATATTAAAATATTTAATATATGTTAGATATTGATAATATATATTTTATATGTTAGATATTTATATATACCAGGGTTGGGGGAGGGGCAAAAAACAGATCCAAAACTGAACCTATAGATGAGTTCTTAACAACTCATGTCTGTATAACATATCTGGGTTTGGCAACAGAAATTGAGTTCTGATGTACTGAGAATTAGAAGCCTGATTTTACTTATCAGCTAGTTACTTAGGAAAAGGGAGGACTGAGCACTTCACATGTAAACCCCTGGACTTTTTTAAAAAAGTCAAACCACTAAGTCAAGAAAGTATTTTCTTTTTTTTTTTTTTTTTTTTTGTATATTACTCTACCTTGCCCCTCTTCGAAGAAGATACTTCAAATCCTGATCCAGGCACTAAGGCCTTGGAAAGACAATATTGGAGTTTAATGCACATCTTTTCCCCTATCGAGTAGTAGCCTGATTCCAGTCACTGAATTATAAGTTCCAAATTGTGTTTTTGGGATCAGTTACTTCACTCATAACTTCAAGGCATCTAGTTTTGGTTACAGCATCTGGAAGTGTCAATAGATCTTAATAGTTATGTATTGAAAACCGGGGAATGAGCAATACAGTAAAACATGATGTGATGAAAAGGTCTCTGCTATACACAATTTTGGCGAAAAAGAGAAAAAGAGCAATTGAGGACAAATGTAGAGGAAATACTGGAAATTCAGTTGTGGTTGGCTAATAAATGCTTTCTCCATTAGAGTTTAACAAATGTTTAATTAATTAAATGTTCTTGCATATAGAGATCAAATTACATACTAGAATTTAGAGATATCTCAGTTTAACCAAACTGTGTCAAAAAAACCAGTTTCAGATAACAGCAGTAATTTTCAGTTCATTGATGAGCACTGTGCTTGTAGAACTGTTGTACTTCTACAGTAATATACTATGGACAAAGGGTGAGGTAAACCGAAGAGGGACATAATTAAATTTAGTAATTCATTTCAGCGTGTAAAAATGACCTTTTAATTATTCTGGACATTTTCAAGAGTGTGTTCAGTCCCCATCTCTCTCTGTAAAGACCTGAACTAGCTGGATTCAGTATCCTCAGCAGGTAACCTGCATATTCTTCTACAGCTATAGAAATCAAATTCACTCTCTTAACTACATTTGAAATTCCCTTTCCCTTTCTGGATGATACAGAATAATTTATATTTCATAGTTTCTTTTGTTATGTGCAGATTTATTTTGCTGGGTCTGAAGTCCCATCATGTGGTGGTCTCTTGAGAAAACTCAGGCTATGCTTACATAGCTGGGATACAATAAAGGTTATTGTTCCAGACCTGTGGGTTATTTGGCTGCTGATGTAAGAAAACACAGTTTTTTAATTCTGGAATGTGTTTCTGCTTGAAACTTGGCCTGGCTTTAGCTGACCAAGGCGACAAGAGTTGATATTTGTCCATTTGCTGCTAACTCTGTGGGCAGTAATGGAGACATTTCCTAAAATTACAGTGGATTTTTTAGTTTTGTTTAGAGAATCTGGAACATCAGTCAAGACAAATAAACTTATAATTGATTCATTGGGCTAGATATAATAAGTAACTTAAGCACTTCATTAGAGATTTAGGCAAAAACTAGATATGTCAGAAGCTGCAAGTCTAGATCTGAAATTGTGAACTGCCCTGGAAAAACTCTGGTGGGAACAAGTCTGCTTTAGCCTGCTAAGGGCATATTGGCAATAACTGCACCCCGTCTCCCCCTATCCACACACACAGAGCATGGTACAACATTAAGGGGTTGCACATAAGAAATACAGCATTGTATCCATGTTACAGAATCGCTGAGGGCCCTGGAGAAAATTGCATTATTCAACCAAGGAAGGATTTCATAACTCAACCATTTTCAGACTAGTGTCATGAATGGGTGATTTAGATTACTTGAAGAACCGTTGTCAAAAGTACTAGAAAAAGATGTTTTAAGATAATGCTGTAAAAGTGCATTTTAAGAAAGTTTGATGGCAAGGTTCCCTCTACGGCTGCATGGCACAATCACTTGAAGAATGATTCAAAGTTATCAAGGCATAAAAGGAAGTAACCACACTACAAGGTTATCAGTGATATCAGTTGCTTACCAAAGGTCTTTCACCAGTGTCTCAGCTCAAGGGGAGATCACTGCCATGTAGCAACACTGCCTAGCAGGGAGAGCTTGAAAAAAGGCTCACTCAGGCTGTCATATTTGTGGGATAAAGTAATTCAGTCATATGATGAGTACATATGATGTGACCACTTGTATCCACAACTTTCTTTGTTCCTGGATAAATGAATCTTAGAAAAGCCACACGCTATTCATGTGCTAGTCACATGATCAAACTCATACACATCCATTCTCACTGTATCGCTCAGGTCTTTTGTGGGTTTTCAGAGAACACATTGAAACTAGAGGGGTTCTTGATTCAGCTCCTTTGGAGCCTGTACCAAATTGTTGCCTGGTTAAGGAACTGAGTGCATCTGTCACAGATAACAATGCAATCAATTGAACTATGCAACACATAGGAACTGATTCTACAAATTATAAAAGTTCAAAAATCATCACTGTGTTATACAGTTGCTTGAATTACCACTTGACATTAAAATTAAAGGACATAGTTAATTTCTATCCGAGCCATACCACTGGAAAACTTAGAAGTACAACTACAAAAAGGAAAACAGTAATTTAGATTTGATTTTACTGCATGTGTGTGGTTTGTCAGAAAAGGAATATTTAGGACATTAAAACATTCAATCATGTTCCTAAGATTAAAATTAAACTTTATGCAATATGCTGGTCAGGTATTCTGAGAAGCAGTCAAAAGGAATCTTAGGTCCTCTCATTTAGGGACAAATGAGAGGAAGAGGCCCACCTATAGTGCTCTCCTACTGTATATTTTCAGATATTCTATGTCATATTATTGATACATACCACTCAAAAATTATCAATAAAATGAATAAAATACCATTTGAAATGGCATTTGGAACTTTCAAAATGAAACTACAAGTGTTTAAAGCTCTGGGGTTTCCATTATATTTCATGGTAACTTTTTAAACTTGCATGATTTTACAGAGGAAAAAAGCATCCTAATTTCATTGAATCAGCTTTGACTGGTAAAACAGTTTATTTGAAATTTATTGCAGTAAACTCTGTTATATGCACACCTATCACCAGGTCATAACTCACATTCACGCCTGACAGATACACCTCCAAGGTTTGTCAACTTCAGTCTCCTCAGGTATGAAGTATGTCAGTGTGTGTCTGCATTAGTAATTCAGTGTACAAGTGTTCTTTTTCAGTCCAAGTTTATACTCAGTCTAAAACAAGTGTTCTGAAGCACACACTTGGAAGCACTCCTGATGATACAGACAAAATAGTTTTCCTCCCAGGGGATGCAGTAATGAATCTAGACACCTGAGTACCACCTACAGCAACACTTTCTGTATAGACGGGAGGTCCTTCAGAAAGTCTTCCACCTCTATACTTGCCTGATGGAAGTGGACATCACTGATACAGACGAAATGTAGACCGGCAGTGGTGGATTCAAAGTTTTCTTAACTAGAAACTACTTTCTCAATCTTGTATCCTCTCATCACTGCCCTAATGTCTCAGTGCTATCTACTGTACTGAGGGGCACTTTTTGTGTCTCTCTGTAGTTATTGTTGGCTTCTGATTTAGCTGCAGTTTTATTGTAAGCCCAGATATGGCCAGAGATTGCTGTTGCCCAGTAAGAGCACAATTAACATTTTTCCCCTTCTCTCTCTGTCAGTCCCTTGTGTATGGAAAATTTCTGACAGTTGGACTTAAGTCAGTGTAACCTGTAAACCTCTTTTGAAAAGACTTCAGGTTATTGTGGGCTTGGAAATAAGGTGGTAACCTTCACCTACCCTTTCCATTAAGTACAAATTAATTGTCGTGACATTACATGATTCTATGTGAATTCTCCAGGAAAACTTAAGATACCCTATAGGATGCATCTGTCTTCAGTAGACACTGTCAGGACACAGCTGAGGCTGATGGCTGCATGAGGTTGAGAGCTGTGCGCAATGGGGGCTCCCCAGGGGCCTGGCAGCCAGGGCCCCTTCCACCACCCCAGCCAGGAGCAGGGCAGCCAGATGGCACTGGGTCAGTCAGTATATACCATTGTCACATATATACTGTTGCCTAAGAGAGATCGTGGAGAAAATGACTCCAGGACAATTTAATATAGGAGATAAGATAAAAAAGCAGGTGTTTTAATAAGTCCATAGGCTAGAGGAATACATACCGTGTGTGCACCCTCAGATAGTGGTTCCATGATTTTATAATGAGGTTCATCCAAGCCCAGGTTTGTCCAACCCCCAGTTCTGCCCCGTTCTGCCCCCTGACACATCTCTTCGGGAATTGAATCTGGAGGATTCTGGGACCCCTTCTTCCTCATCTTCATCTTCTCCGCAGCACGTACAGTCCTTGGAGTTCCTCCAAAGTTCTGGGCTTGAAGTCCACTGCACCCCTGTGTTATCTTCTGGGTCAGGCCTTCAGATGTTTTTCCCACAATTCTACCTTGAAAGGAGGCTAAACATACTAACAGAATTTTAGAGGGATCGATAAGTGTGGAGATTCATTTTACAGACAGAGAAGAAGATCTCTACAACAAATTTAAGACAGAAATCGTGTAGTTATAATTATAAAATGTTTTATTATTTGTTCATATATAATTGGTTTAATCTTTATTAATGTTAACACTCCTTATATT
>VZRE01011180.1:6675-46914 GCA_013396775.1 Cephalopterus ornatus | reverse complement strand
TTTAATAAAGTTCACTCCTCACCATCTCCGGTGCTGCGTGCATGCATGATTTCCTCCACTGCTGCATCACAGCATCCGGAGCTCAGTGAATGCCGCAACCTGCCAGCTAGCCACGGCTACTCCTCGCTGCTCTGCCCAGAGTGGACCTGCCTTTTCACTCCCGCGGGTTGCGACAGATAAGAAATGGGGTAGCAGGCTTAGGTATGTGTAAACATTAGGCTACAGAGTGTGGGAAAGTACAGCTACATTAAAATCTACATTCACTACACAACTACTCCTAAAATCTACAAAAATTAAAAAATCCAAAAAAAGCTCTGAGGCATCAATACCTGGAAACAGAGGTGGGCCAAGGATGGGCTGGGAAGTGAGCCCACAGGTGGGATTCAGGATCATGCCCCGTGAGTGGAACTGAGGTCAGACACAGCCCCATAATATCTGGGCAGGGCCATGGGGAACAGGACGAGCCAAAGCCATGCAAGGATGTCAGCCCACAGGTCAGGGTCAAGGTCAGACAGAGTTCAGTTTCTTCTAAGTTGCATGATTTAAGATATTTTCAGCTGAAGCTGAAATAGGTATCTGCTGTTTCATATAGCCATTCTTGGATCATTGATCTTTTCCATAAAATGTGTTTGCCATATAAAATATTCACAGGTCTCTGAATAATAATCAATGAATGTGGAAACTTAATTAGCCACCTGTAGGTATCCATATACATATACATATACAAATTTGTCTATGTTGTTTATTTTTAACTTCAATTTGCTATATAGTCTCCATCTCCTTGAAATAAGTCACATGTTCCAGACTCATGGTAACTGTCACTTACTCTCCAAATACTTATGAATCTTCTGCTTCAATCAGCTCCGTAGACTGAAAAAATCTGGCAGGCAGCAGAGCTTGGTGTGTCTTTCTGTCAGCTGTTGGAAACACTAAGTATCCAGGCTTCTGTAATTTTCTTAGTAGGATGGGTTTTTTCTTGCATTCTTTAAGCTGCTTTAATCCCAGGCTATCTAATATTTTTATAAATCAGTGTTGTTAGGATTACTCATAGCTGGCTTTGAAGACAAACTGAAATCAAGCAGTCACTGATCTGTTGTTTGCAAGTTGTAGGTTGGTTGCAGATACAGGTCCTAATTGGCTGGCAGCTGCCTTCTGCAAAGTATATTTGCATAACTATGGGATTGGCTTGAGGCACAGTGATAATCATGCTCAGTATTTGAAATATTTCTATCCTCATGCCATGAATAAGCTTTTTTTCTTTGTTTTTTTTTTTTTTTCCCCAGAATCCTGACACTTATGTCCATTTACTGAGGATTTTTGTATCTGACTTTAGTGCTGTTTTCCCAAACACTGATTTGTGAGGCACTGGATGCAGCTTAAGCAGTTTTGTGTTGTTGCCTTTTTTTGCATTAGTTTTAGCTTGCGTATGCATTCTGTAGTACTTGCTGTTTTCCTGCTTTCATTACATTGGGGCACGTTTGGGGTTTGTGGGGTTTTTTTTGGTGTAAGACAAGTAAATCATAGGCATCTCAAATTCACACATTAGAATATCTTCAAAATTTTAAGTGTTACATATGATTGTGAGCACTGTAACATAAGTATCTCTTTTCTCTTCTAATCTTCTCTTCTAGTGTCATTGATGCCATTTTAAAAAAATACCAAAAACCCCCAAGTTTTTATGACTGTAGGATCTTTCTGCCATAACTCATAGAATTTATCAAAATAATTTCTTCAACAATTTCATTGTCTGAAGGATGATTTTTTGATAGGTGCCCCATGTAGGAGTTTCTCTATTTCAGTTGCAAATCTCACAGCCTGCAATAAAGTACGTAACATTACTTTTTTTCTCCTGACTGTACTTTGTGGGATGCAGCACTTGAGCCTGATTGATAGTTGAGTGTAAAGATCATACAATTATGAAGCCTTTATAAATCTGGAATATAAGCTGTTCCACATTTCTAACATTAAGAAGCTGTCAACCCTCCCTGGAAACGGCTTTTTTTCAGATTTGTTCTCCTTTTCCCTCTTTCTTTTCCCCCTTCTCCTCTTCCTTTTTCTTCTCCTTTTCCTGGTGTACATAGTGATAAAGCTTTGCCTTTTTTCTCCCATACTTTAGTTCTGTAAAACTCAGTTTTTCCTGATAGTGCTGCAAAGCTTACGCAAGTCTTTTTGTTTGTGGTTTTCTGGGGTTTTGGGGTTTTTTTGTTTGTTGGTTGGTTTGAGAGGGTTTTTTTGGAGGGTTTTTGTTTGTTTGTTTGTTTGGAGTTTTTTGTCCTTTTTTTTTTTAAAGGATAATGCAGCATATGTTTGACAACATTTTTTTTTCAGTGTGTAGAAGAGGCTTTATTTGCCTAGTGTACTCTAGCATTGGGATTACCTGTGCTGACAATTTCTACCTTACTTTACATAATGTTTACTGAGTAATAAGATAAAAGTTTTCTGGGTCCTAAAATTAAACAGTTGCTTTATTAATTGTTCTCATTATACAACAATTGACTCTTTAAGGACACGTAGAAACTTACTGACTGCTATTACCCACTGCAAATCTGGTTTTTTTGTAGCCTAAAGGCTTTCTTCCAGCTTCCACAGAGATTGCTGCAGATGAACCTTTAAACAAGCTGCCCTGAGCTTCCTAAATCAGTAAGTCAGTAAATTGTGATTCACTGTGTCTCAGTAGCTCACCTACTTAGACTGATCTTTCCACTTATGACCAGTTCTCAGTTTCTACACTCTTACGAGGATTGGAAGCTGAGCCCTTGTAAGACGACACAGGTTGCCTAGTGCAAAATTCTCACTGAGAGGAATTTTCCCACTGGGTGACTATAGAACACATAGTAAAAGGTCACAGGAGATAATTCTTCATAGGAAGCTCCTTGGCCTGATTACCATCAACACCACTTAGATCTGGAATAAGAAACTGGTGAAAATTAGGACAATAAAAAATTATATATCAGCCTTCTGTCATGAGTGTTTGCTACTTCCTGACCCCTTTTTGGTTTCTTGAACTACACAGTTTCTGAACTGGATGGTAATTACAGTATCTTACTATTTAATACCACTTGTAAATGTCATTAACTCTTCAGCAGTTAGACATGCTAGGAAAGAGACAACTTTCTGAGCTACTGACAACTACTGAACCACAATTCAGTAAGAAAAGATGGTGACAGTAGAAGTGCTTGCAATCCACCTTTTAAATGTAATAGTATATTTTCCTTTTCATTATAATTAAAGAAATTATAAGGTCAAATTGTGCTTTATGTCGGAATATTTATAAATGAGTTTGAGAAACTGCAATATGCATGTGAAGTCATCCTTAAACTACCAGGAGGATTGTAAAGCACTTGTGAATCTTCTCACACTTGTCACCTTTGGAATGAGGAATCAGTCACAGTGTTTGGAAAGCCATAAAACTTCCACAGGTTCTTTGAAATCTTGTAGTTAGATGCATGCACGCTGCTTTTCCATCTGCTAAATGTTTGCCAGGAAAACTTTAGCCCAATTCAGCCCATGAACACACATAGCTGAAGTTAGAGAGCACATGGTTGAAGATCATGTTGCTAGACACTGAGCCCTGCCTCCTCTTTCTTTGCCTTACTTTATCATTTTGTTGTTGTAGGTTTAGAAAATTATTTGGGTGATAGAACAGATTGTTGCCATGACACCCTTATTAGTGCACTGCAGAGGAATTAGGAGAAAATAACATCCCCTCAACTACTCTTATTGCAACATAGTAATCCTCCAATTGCCCTTACTCCTGGCAGAAATGTGGGCAGGGTCTTCAGTTCTTCCATTCTAGACTTCAGACCCATATTATACTTTATACTGTGTGTTTGGCATTTCTAATTTAGCTCTGTACTAGTCGCACAGCTGAGCCTCCACTCCCTATGCACATCTGAGCATCAATGTATTTTATACTTTATGCTGCTACTGACTACAGCTCACATCCCTTTTCTCTCCCATCTGTGTATTCAGTGCTCAAAGAGCTTTCCACAATGCTTTACTCGAGCAGAGGAATAATAGACCACATTTTTCAACCTTTTTTCAAACGCTTACTGCTTGCTGCCAGCTACCTGCAGACTTTGCATTGTGGCTAATATCTTATTAAGAAAGCCTTCGTCACACAGAAATTAGAAACAAAAATACCAGAACCACAACTCTGCAATGCAAAATGATTCAGATGTGGTGAGGAGGTGGTAATAAATATCTGGCATTCTCTGTAGTTATCTCCTCCACATTATCAGGTGGCACTTTTCCCCACTATATTTTATGATCTTTATCCACATAAGTCAGTGCAGCTGCGGCAACATTAAGGTCTGGCTAAGTGCTAGATAAAGGTGGTGTACAGGTGGGCTTCTGAAGCCAGGGAAATCCAAGGAAAATCCAGACCCTCTCTCTGTTGGCATGTGAACTACTACAGGAGCTTGACCCGTACAGATTGATAGGCCCTAACAATACACACTCGAGAGAGCTGTTAAGAGAGCTAGTTGACATTGTTTTGAGTCCATTCTCTGTAATCTTTGAGAAGTCACTGGAAGAAGGCTAATGTCACCTTCATCTAAGAAGGGTTTAAAGGAGTTTCCAGGAAATTATAGGCTCATCAATCATACTTCCGTTGCAAAGTTATGGAATGAATCCCCGCTGGGGGGTAACACCAGTCAGATAGAGCACATGTTTGAGAAAAGCCAGCATGGATTCAGCAAGGGTAAAACTGTTCTTGACAAATCTGATTGCCTTCTATGAGAAAGTAACCCGCTCAGCTGATGTGGCATGAGTACAGGTGCTTGTCTACTTGGATTTCTCCAAGGCTTCCGACATGGTCTCCCACAGCCTCCTTCTAGAGAAACTGATGATTTCCAATCTAAACAAGTGGTTCAAGAACTTGCTAAGAAGCACAGACAAGATAGACATAAAGTTTCTGTGCAACAGACAGTTCTTAGTGTTTTGCTTTGGGGTTTTTTTTTCATTGCAAAATTATTCAGATCTTTTCACAATCTGGGGGACACACACGCCTTCTTCAAAATATCTAATATACTGGTTATTAAAGAATAAGAGAAATACAGGTACAAGTTCGTGTTTGGTTTACTTGGATATGATGAAACTGATGAAAGTGTGCCTCCTATTTGATATGGTTTCTAATCTTCAGTCTAGTGTAGAACTAGATGGAATTATGCCTGTCTTTACTGATGTTCTGGGCTCACTACGTATGAATAGTTAATTACCCAATGCTTGCCAAAAAATAGATTCAATAGCCTGGAGGTTGGAACAGTTAAGGAAAATTGAGGTTAATATTCTTGTTTCAAAAAAATACAACCATTTGCTGGAGAAAACCCGCTCAAATGCAAGAGGGTGAGATTAATCATTTAGAGCTGGCCCATGTTCATTGGTTATTAGAGACTAAGCCAGAATAACATCAACTATAAGATGAGAACATGGGGCTTCTGTATCGTGTATGAGGATGTAGACACCTAAGTGTTTCTAAAATGAATGAGGGCATGTTTCTCCAAGTTTTTGATTATAAATTTCATTCTGGTGTTGAGAAAAAAATTCCTAATTAAAAAAAATCACAGTATTTCTTAGCAAAAATGTTTAGGAGGCCATCATCTTAAATTCAATATCACTACAAATGTTTGGTTATGATGATAATATTTCATGTCAATATCTATGCCCCATCTATCACTTATAAACTTTTTTGGAGGACATCAAGGTAACAGATTACAAATAACTTTGTCTTTACACAAGAGTCTGGCAAATAAAAAAGAAAAAAGAACATATTGAAACAATGACAACTAGCAAACCAGTTTATTAAAAAGTTTTGAGAAGATGTGGGGGGGTTTCATTTGGTTGGTTTTTTGGGGTGTTTTTTGGGGAAGGGATTGTTTTTTGTGTGTGTTTCTGGCCACAAAGGCTGATGTATAACAGCTTGAGAGGTCATTTGCATTTTGAGGAGAGAAATAACTGTCTTCCAATGAACACTGGCAGATGAAGAAACTCTTTGCCATAAGGACTTTGGAAGGGTGTCCTAGCTCTCAGAGTTTTTGAGAAGGTTCTGACATATGTTCCCATAGAGATTTTGAGTTTGATTAATTTCATAATTTAAAATTTTATTTATTAAAAAAACTCTGAAATATTCTGAACTTTATTAACAAGGAGTTCAGGCACAGGATACTTGTTTGCTGAGGGTGAAAGGTTATTTTACTTCAAAGGAGTTTGAAGAAAAAAAAAAAGAGAGGAATCATGTGCACCATTATTCTGTAATGAGAATAATAAAAATGAAGACAGGAACATATAAGAAAGCTTTGCCTTTAGATAGCATGAAGGCCAGCTCTGAGTTCAGGTGAATGAGACAGTTGCCTTGGGAACAGACTGCTGGGGCAGCAAAACTGTTGCCTGCTGTCTCCTGACACCAAGAAAGGATTTCTCTCTGTGTATTCCAAGCTTTGTGAGCTTGGGGTTGATAAACACATCTCCTGATGAAGGAAGGGGAGAGATGTGTGACCCCTCCCTAAAACAGCAGTCATTGCCCAATTCCCATAACTTCCGTGTAACAGCCAAAAGCAAGTCAAGTCTTCAGAGAATGTTCACGTCTTTGACCTTCTTCCCCTTTTGCTGGGTAGAGAAGGCTGGTTCTTCATGTCCAGAATAGCAATGATAATTCTTTGCAAACTTCTGAGGAGCCTTGAGCTGATTTTCTGAAATAGTTATTACAGAAAAACAAAAAGGAACTTCAAGAGTTAAGTTAATATCATATGTTAATATTATAGCCCCATATTTAACAATAGGCAGTAATCTAATCCAAGAAACTATAAGAGTGCACTGAATATGTCTACACATGAAAAATTTCAAGTAACAGGTCCCACCTTCATGGATTTTATTACATTTTTCTGAAATGTTTAAAGTAAAATCAAGTCTGCTGGTTACTATTTATTTTAGCACTTACATATATATATACATATATATGTCACATAGTCTAGCAGAAGCAAGTCTGTCTTAAGAAGTCATAACCAAAACCCAAAAGTTAACAACCTGTAGAATTGGGTGAAATTAGACAACATTTCTGCCAATTGTGTACCTTTTCCTAAAGGTGAACTCAGAAGGGTCAGCTATGACATCTACAGCAATGGAGCCTATAGATTTCTTTTGGAATTCACCTTTTTCAGGCAGGAGGCAGATTAAATGACATTTCTGCATTTGCTAAATATTTTCCCGTCTGAAAATACTACATTCCTGACACCTACACAGTTCAAGAATTGCACTTCTTTACTGACAGGTTCTTGAATTACTACCAAATTGTTTTAATCTAAAAGAAACCCAATGAAAATGGGTAGATGACAGTGCAGCTTATTTAATTTGTATTAAATTGTTCTGTTGGATTCTGGTTCCACAATGGTTATTCAACATCACAGAATCCTGTAATATTCTCAGTTGGAAGGGATCCACAAAGATCATTGAATTGACAAAAGGTAACTGAATTTTCCAGGTGGATGTAATCTCTTGCATTGCCAGAATGTCATACTTTAGTTTTTACAATGTTTTAAGAAAATCACATCCGAATCAAGTGTGGAATACTAGTATTTACTATTATAAATAAGATAACCAAGATAGATAGATATACACACAGGCATAAATTAAGTATGCATGATTGATGCGAATGACTCAGTAGCCTGGATAGCAGAAATTGTTCCATAGTATGGTTGTTGCAGTTCAGTTGCCTTATTTTATTTCATCAACAATTAGAAATGGATCTTATTTAAATAAATGTGTTGCCCGTGAATCGTGTCACCAAAATTTTGGTAACTATTTAAACATATTTTTATATCTATTCTGATACATACATTGCCTAAGACAAGAATATAGCTAGGGATCTCATTCACTAATATCTTCAGAAAACAATGACATTTTTCCTGAGAGACATTTTGTCTTAGATTTCTCCTTATGTTTTGTTCCAACAAAGTCTGTCTGTTTTTCTTTTGAAACTTGGATAAGACTCCATCAGTTTTAAATCATAAACAATTCAAGATATCTATCTGGGCTACATCTGACAGTGATGTAAGCAATGTTGTATGTGTGCTAGAGGAAATAGATTAACCCAAAAATGTTTGGTGGTGACAGAGAGCGTACTGTAAATCAGCAAGGCCTCCCTGGATTGTATACAGTAGAGGTAGAAAATTACAGGAGACAGTATGTCAATTATCACAGAATTGAAGCTATGTCTCTTGTATTTTCAGGAAAGGGCCAGAAGAGCACTTTGTTAAAGAAAAATATCCCCAAGCCTAATAACCTAGGAAATTCCAGAATTAAGGTTGCTTTTCAACACTGTACATCCTTGTAACTTTGCAACTATATAAAAATTGTACAATTGCTTCCCTTCCTTCTGGCCACCTCCTCTCCCCCCAGGACTATCTCATGAACTGTGTAAAATGGATGATCCTCATGGGGAAAAAAAAGAAAAAGGATTCAATATTTTGTCTTTTATTTTCCCTCTACAGATGTATATTTCATTTATTAGGCTGTATTGAAGCCATATCCTCAGGGCAGAGTTACTCCTTTTCTTGTAGCTTTTTCTATCACAGTCTATCACTATAGCAACAGAGTATTTCACAGGCATGGAGAAACTTATTTCACAAATTTGTGCAGAATTGAAGTTTGTAGATGAAGTTCTGTATTTAAAAAGGAAAAAATGATAAATTAAACGAACTGCTAAATTATGTTAGCGGTACTGGAAATCTTGGTCAAATAAAGAAGGTTTTGCATTTTTCAACTATTTTAATGGATTGTATCTTTAAAAAAATAAAATTTGAAAATTAGAGCTACTTGAATATATAATAGTCTAAATAAGAATACTAGGAGTAGTCAGAAAACTGTAAAAATTAAAAGGTAAATTGAGCTGACATTACAAATTATGAGCAGACAGTAGAAGTTCTCAAAAGTCGAACTGAGTTATTTTTTGAAGAGGAAAATAAAGTAGAAACCATTTGAATACTTGCAGTAATATAAATATAGTGGGAAAGCTACTATGTATGAAGTTAGTAAAGGTTAAAATGACTAGAAAATATTACTGACCATAGGATAGCATAGTCAGAATAGGAATGAGAGGTGAAAATGTCAAGTATCATCACTTCGTAAAGCTTAGAAGCATAATAAACTTAGAATGGCAATGCCCCATCATATCCATTGCTGAATTCTGTGTAGGAAGGAATGTATTACAGGGATTCTCATGTGATGGTTTAGGAGCAAATTTCATTTGGTATTTTTGCTTATTAAATATAAAAAGTAGGAATGGCTGACTGAAATGTAAAGACAGAGTGTAATCAGTGCCAAATGTAACAGTGTTGAAATGTAGAAGAGAATATGATCACTTTAGGACTAAAATATTAGAAATAGGTTAAAATGTAGTAAAATATCATAAAATTAGGCATTCATAAAATGAATTTAGAAAGTTTTCTTGGAAATAATTAAGGAGAAGCAGACATGGAGGTTAATGCAACTTACAAACAATGAAGCAACTTATAAAAAAAACCAAAACCCCATAAAATTTCAGATTATGCATTTGCTTCAGAAGAAGGTAGTTCTATTTCAAGAAAATGACGTGGATTTTCAGTGGTTTGAAATACTTTCATTTAATTTCTCTTACTGAGCAGTTCTGAGTCTTCCCTGCAGAGAGTGAAAATTACCTACCTGCAGCTATTAGACTGTATTCTAAAAAAAAACCTTGCCTAGGAATTTGGAAATTATTCAGTATCTTTTGTTATGCTTACTTTTAGGAAACTGGAACTTTCCACTCAGAGGATTAGTCTGATACCTGCTTACACGCAGGATAGGAAAAAGTTTATCTTTAAAATGGAAACTGGCAGATCTATGAATTGTTTATTTTGAATAGAAACCTCCAAAAATATGGGATTAAGCTAGCGGGTTCTCCCAGTCCTTTATGTTGCTTCAGTTAAAAAGAAATATTCAGTTGACAAATGACAGTTTCTTTTATTCTTAATCAGATTTTGATTACATTTGGTTGCATAAAAAATGTGCTCAAGAAGTAATAGAATGAAGGCACAAATCTTTAATTCCTGATAATCAGAGAGGATTCAAAAAACAGTGGGAATTCCATTAAAAGAGTTCTTAGTCAGCACAAAATGCAACATAATGCCACTCAGCAGTGCAAGAAAAATTGCATGTTGTTGATAAGAAAGAGGAACTAGAGTTTCTGTGTGATAACCTGCTACTACAACAGGCTGGGGAGAGAGAGAGAAGGAAAGAGCTTGCAAAAGGACTGAGGGGAGTACAGACTCCTGAAGGTTTAGGTTCAGTATTCCTATCGACCTCAAGGAAGGGATAAAGTTGACACATACCAAAGGGGAAGCTGAGTTTAAGCACTAGCTACCGTTGCACAACTGCGTCCTCCCTTCTTGTGATTCTGGTGGAGACATCCTAAGGGTTATTATGCCTCAATAATAACCTACTTTTCCTGTGCCTGCCCTGATGCTACTATAATTGAATGATGCTGCTATATATAATTTATAAAAACAGTTATTTTTTGTTACACATAATATTATACATTGCATGCTACATTATATGTATTATATTACTTATAACTGTATTTACAGGTAAATACATATAATGTTACCCTGAATTTGCTATAACAAAAATAATCCACATAAGTCTTTGAGAGTTTGCTTTCCACAAAATTTAAGACCATACTACAACAAAAATTTGTATTGTTCCACCGTAAAACTAACAAAGAGTAGACAAATTTATCTTTCTTGAAGTTCCCTTTGCTATGCCACAGGCAAGTACTAAAGGACAAAGAACAATATTAACGCTGTTTTGAAAGAGTTATGCCATGTATTCTGCATATTTATGTTTGATAAATCAATCTACTGAATTTGGGAGTCTGAATTCAAGAAGAGAATTCTGAAGTTCGAAAGCATAGTCTGCTGTTGATTTAATGATCAACTTCCATTCAGAATTGAACATTTCTGCTGTTTTGGGGATCTAAGAATTAAAGAGTTATTGGACCTCATCCCAATTTAATGCATAAATGGAGCTTTATCTCACTGAGGTCAAGATGAAATATTATAAATACCTGAAATTATGACAGATTTAATTATTAAAATTATGATGGAAGATGTATTTCACAGATATATATGTTAAAGACAATTAGATTGATTGTGTAACCTTTAACATGAAAAATCACTACGCGACTTATATTCAGAACTATAGGACTAATTGTGAAAACAGAAAATATGAGATTTAGCCTAGTCTACTTATTTTTACTGAAGATAAGAATAGTTTTTGGTTCTGGTTTTACTTTGGAGGGGCATTGCTTGTTTCTGTTTATTAGAATAGTTTGTAAATATAATAATGACATTAGCAAAAAGAGTCCTTAAGCTATCCTTTCATTGGAGTTATACAACTTTTCTGCATTTTATAATCTACTTTCTTACAATACTGTCTATTTTGTAATTTATTGGAACTGTTCTTAATAGCACTTTCATTCCTAGTAAATAAAAGTATCCACAGACATTATGACTGCAAGTTTGACTTGCCCTCAAATACAGACTATCTACTTGAACGATCATTCACCGTCTTTAGCTCAAAGAAAATAGCTGGTTCATGAAACAATTTCCTGGAATGGGGAAGTAAGTTCTGAGTCTTGTTCACAGGAGCCATTTACATGTTTTGTTCACTGTTAGCATAAAGTAAACCTTAAGCACTTAATGGAACCATGGTTTCCTCTCTCTTGATGGAATGCCTTAGTTGCTTTGTATCTTCTTATTTTATCTAACTGACCTCAGAGGTTTTTTTTATTTTTATCTTGCCCTGGGAAAAGGCTTTATACGGAGAATTCAAAATATCATTCTCGAAATCAGAACAGCATATAATTTAATTCTGTTAGTCTCTTAAGAGATTAAAGTTGAAGGCATGAAATCCAAAAGACTGATGAAGGTTTCAGTACTTGATCTTCGCATGTTGGCCACATCCTTTAATCACTTGTGCTTTAGATTACAGCTCTAGTTGTGCTGTTCCTTAGGCCTGTTTTGAATCTAGGGTTGAGATACCAGAGTTATGAGTCTTGAGCGTGTCTGAACCTTACAGTTATGATACCTCTTGAGAAGCAAATGTCAACCAAAATCTCATTAGAATCAGTGATAATCTTTTACTGCTTTTGAACTGTCTCTTATACTCATGAAAGCAACCAGTGAAACTTGATAAGTATAACATGTTTTCGTGTCAGAATATCAATGATGGCATATGTTCTGGCAGTTTAGATGCATAAAAAGGGCACATTTGGAAATACAGGGTAACATGAAAAACATAGGAAAAACACTGGATGAGCAAACCCAGGAGATATTTTTGTAGTGGCATGAATAACCTGCATTTACTTGATCACTGTAGCCCATTTAGAAAAAAGGTAGAAAATCCTTGATTGCGCTGCTGCAGAAAAACATGTCAAAACATCAGCTAAACCAGGAAGTACCAATGCATTGAAAATCTGCTTATTACATGCTTGAGTGACCTTGGAAGCAAAGGAAAGCAGCAAGGACGCAGAAAAATGCAAGATAGGCAAGACTGACAGCGTACTGACTTCTGCTCTTTTTAATTTGCTTGACATTTTGATTGTCTCTTCTATCGTTATGGCCATTTGAGAAATCAATTTAGTTATGTATGTTTATACTAGGCCTTAGCAGACTCTTCTAGACATACTTTTACTTGGCAAAACACGGACCTTATCTGAAAAGGAAGAAGATTCTTAACCAGTAGCTTCACCGGTCAAAAGAAGCAGAGAGAAAAAAAAAGCAATACTCTCCATATTTATGGGATTATGAATAATTCTGATCCAATTATCTACTGGCAATATTTCTAAATTCAGATTTAAATATTAAAATTAAAACTACATCTCAATAGGAAACAGTTTTCAAACCACTTCTATCAAAGAAATAATGCAGACTAGGGCATCTTTTTCCAGCTCCTCCTTCACAGACAATAGATTAATTCATTTCAGGCAGGAATTTCCTGATGCAGAACATGAAAGTTACACAGAAAATGAATTGTACATATTAAAAATGCAGAGTGGTTTTACAGCTGTATTGATTTCTAAGGGAAGGTGGTGAAAAAAGTGATGGTAACTTTTATTAGATAAACAGAAAGGGCTAATCTCCCACTTTAAACGTATAGGTGTTCACTTTCCCAGATGGCACTATCATATAGGAAATCTTCAGGTGTTCTGTTCTATTCTGAAAGGTTATCATTTGCTATTAAATTTTATAAGTGGCTTAGAACAGATTTTACACAGAAAAAAAAGGAATTTAATACATCCAGCATGATGAGTTTCCTTGAAAATGTGGCTGTTTTTTCCAAAATGACATTGGGAGTTAGATTCTTTAGGAAAAAACCCAATCAACCAACCAAAAATAACAACCAAAAAAAGAACCAGTCTAACTTGCAGCTGCTGAACCTCCTTGAGTATTTGGTATACTGCATGGACTATTCCATAGGCATAAAAATAGGCTGCAGGATCATGTCAGCTAAATTAGGAATTCATGGAAAAAGAGCACGGTACATCTATTAGTTTGCTAGACTGCATGAATATGAAGACTCACTATCAAAACTTTCTATTTTGGCTGCATAATTGAAATCTCTTACAAATGACCCTAATATTTTCAGTGCAAGTCATCTAATTTTCATGCCTTGAAATTTTTAAAGCAACTGTTTAGGCTCTTCTTGCCATTTTATTTCATTTAAACTAGTTTAAAAGCACATTCAGCACAATACTTCCATTGTTTTCATCATTGTTCCTTTCCTCTAATTGATGTAAAATAATAAAATTATATCTGCCTATCAAGGGAGTATTTTTCTTTTAATTCAAATAGATGAAACAAATGTAATTGCCCATAGTTCTTTCAAATTTAAATTTCATCTATTTGTTCTGAAATAGCTAATACGCTGATATTCTCAGGCTAAAATGTTATAGACACTGTTATTTAAGAGTCTTTCCAAATATAATAATGGCAATAGGCAGCATAGAGATATCATCAGGCTGTTACAGGATGAGGATGGTCATGTCACAAACAGGGACAGAGACAAGACAGAGGTGTTTAATGCTTTCTTTGCCTCTATCTTCAACATGGATGATGGACCAAGGGGATCTCAGTGCCCTGAGCTGGAGGACCATGACTGCGAGAATGATCAACTCCCAGTCAACCCTGAAACTTGTGCAGGAACTGCTGGTCCAGATGGATCCCTACAAATCTATGGGGCCTCATGGGATTCATCCAAGAATCCTAAAAGAGTTGGCTGATGTTATCGCAAAACCTCTCTTGATGACTTTTGAGCAGTCTCAGCATTCCAGAGAGGTCCCAGCTGACTGAAAGGTGGCAAACGTTTTCCTGATTTTCAAGAAGAGCAAAAAGGAGGACCCTGGAAACTACAGGCCTGTCAGTCTCACTTCAGTGCCTGGTAAAGTTATGGAGAAGATTATTCTGGAAAATACTGAAAAACACCTGAAAGACAATGCAGTCATTGGTCCTAGCCAGTAAGGCTTCATGAGAGGAAAGTCCTGCTTATCAAACCTGATTTCCTTTGATGACAAGGTAATCCACCTAGCTTATCAAGGGAAGCCAGTTGACGAAATCTTTTTGGATTTCAGTAAAGCTTTTGATACTGTCTTTTACAAGATCCTTCAGGACAAAATGTCCAGCACACAGCTGGATAAACACATCATGTGGTGGGTGAGCAACTGGCTCACAGGTTGAGCACAGAATGGTAATAGTGAACGGGGTAACATCAGAGTGGTGACCTGTCACTAGTGGGGTTCCACAGGGCTCCATCTTAGGCCCTGTGCTCTTCAACATCTTCATAAATGACTTGGAAGCAGGACTGGAAGGGATACTAAGCAAATTTGCAGATGACAAAAAACTGGGAGGAGCTGCTGACTCCCTCGAAGGCAGGGAGGACCTGCAGGGACACCTTGACAAATTAGAGGACTGGGCAATCACCAATCATGGGAAGTTCAACAAAGGGAAATGCTGGAGTCTACACCTGGGATAGGGCAACCCTGGATGTACATACAGACTGGGGAATGAGATGCTGGAGAGCAGTGCCATGGAGAAGGACCTGGGGGTCCTCGTTGATGTCAAGTTGAATATGAGTCATCAGTGCCCTAGGAGCCAGGAGGGCCAATCATGTCCTGAGGGGCATCAGGCAAAGCATCGCCAGCCAGTCAAGGGAGGGGATTGTCCCGCTCTGCTCTGCACTGGGGCGGCCTCACCTTGAATGTTGTGGCAATTTTGGGCACTGCAATATAGGAAAGATATTTAGCTCTTAGAGAGCGTCCAAAGGAGGGCAACAAAGATGGTGAAGGGCCTTGAGGGGAAGCTGTGCGAGGAGTAGCTGAGGTCACTTGGTCTGTTCAGCCCAGAGAAGAGGAGACTGAGGGGAGACCTCATTGCAGTCTACAACTTCCTTGTGAAGAGAAGAAGACGGACAGGCACTGATCTCTGAGTGGACCAGTGACAGAACCAGAGACAATGGCCTGAAGTTGTGTCAGGGTTTAGTTGGATATTTGAAAAAGGTTCTTCACCCAGAGGGTGGTTGGATGCTGGAATAAGATCCCCAGGGAAGTGGTCACAGCACAATGTACAGAATTAGTAATATTCCAGTGTCCCAATGTATTTTTTCTGGTTTAATTAATATTTTATTTATATTTTTTTACAAAATTTTCCCGTCTCATGATTTTCTTCTGAAGTGTCTCAAGGGAAAACAAGTTTTGAGACTATAAATCACGTGTGTTTAGTGATTTTCTCACTGCAAACTCCTGCTGAGTAGATGTCTGTCATCACAGAGCCTACCCTTCATTCTACTAGATCCCTTATATCTGACTATGCTGTAATACATTTTAGACAAAATAAACTTTACTCACTTGTTTGCCATTTTTAAGTGAGTGGTCTCATACTGTAAAAAGGAAACATACATTAATTACTTTATTAAAAATAGACAATGGTTTTAAAAATAGTGGTTTATTATAATTAGTGCTGTGGACCATTTCACTTCTTTCCTTAGGGATGAAATAATGAACTCAAAATCTTTCAAGTGAAGATGAAACTTGAACAAAGCAACAGCATTTCCGTATGAAGAGTTATAAACTATTTTTCCTTATTATACAGATAAGGCACTGAGAATGATACACAATCTTAAGATTCAGTGCAACCTGTTTTGATTTGAAAGTTGTCATGATGTTTTTTATGTATAACTATCACCTATACTTATGTTTTTAAAAAATATATGATTCCTTTAAAAAAACTACATCTGATAGATGTTTAATTCTTTGTTTCACTATAAATTGGTTCTGAAATTATCAGATTCAAATGTTATACTATGGACTAAAGTTTATTTCCACAATGAATTAAATTTTTAATTACTATTTTAAAACAGTTGATAAAAACTTATTACAAGGTGATTTGTATTGGGTTCACAACAATTTCTTGTGATAAGTGCTTCTTTTTAAGCCATGAAGTAGACACCATTGAGGACTCAAGAAGAGTTAACAGACAATCAATTTTCTGCAGACTGCTTAAGCTAACAATGAAATATTTTGAAGTTAATACAATTTCTGTATATCTCATGCTGTAGGAATGTTTCATTTTATTAACATTTCATTAATTGAAGAAGAACAATAGGGAATGAGATTTTTATGATGAGAGACTTGTTTTCTTTCCGAGTTTGAATTGTTTCACATAGAAATTGTAAAAGGACAAGCCAGTCTGCAGGCCTTTCAAACATAAGAGGTTTAATTGTCTCTTCTGGCCCTGTTGGCATAGTGGATGGAAAACCTGCTGCTCTGGGAAAGAAGCCTGTAGCAGGGCAGGATACTGCTCCACTGAATTGTTTTTTGTTTACTCCTGCCTGACCCTCTTAGCTCTTCTGTTTAGACTCTGTGAAAAGATATGGAAGGGAAGAAGGCAAACAAAGAAAAACAAGAAAGAGTTTAGCCGTTCTCTGTGAAAATGTCCTAAATCTTCAGAGCTTGATGGATCAGCTGCATCTGACTTTATCTGACAGCTTTGCCTTTATCATTGGATACAACAGCAAGGTTATCAAGTCAGTTATGTGTCAGATATTTGAATTTTTTTTTCTGATATATTAGTCCTGCATGGTATTTTACTAGGAATCTTTAACTGTGCAGAAATGTCAAATATGATTACATCCAAGACTCACAAAAATGGGTCTCTGCTACACTGAAGTAAGCTGTGTTTGACAGTATGGTTTGATGACTATAGGTAACGTAACATGAGTTGCACCTTCTGCAGAAGACAAGTGATGTCCTGAATTTTTCAGAATAAATAGTCTGGAAATAGGTTGGAGGAGAGCATACAAAGGGACTCACATGAACAAGAGATTTAAAATGAAGTGCAATTCTATCAGAAATCTATTTATTCCCATAAACATAAATTATTTGAGACACACCTTTCAAAGGCATGAAAAACTCCACATGGCTTAGCAAAAAAAAACAGAAATGAAAACAGGGAGAAAGTTGTTACCATAAACTGTTATTTCTAGAACCAAAAAACCCACTTCACATTCAAAGTAAGTGTTGTTGTTAAATGGGGTTTTTTGTTGTTGTTTGGTTTGGTTTTTTAATGCATTTCTTTCTTTAAGAGATATTGGGAAAAAAATCTTATTTCAATAAGAAAACAATTTCTAATTTTTACTCTTCTTATCTGAAAATAAATACAACATTGAGACAGATGTGCAATTACAAGATAAAAAGGGATTTTTCAGGAAAATTCATTTTAAAATATTGGCAGCACATCACTATTGTTTGGTATACACTCTTAATTTTTCTTATAGAAAAGACAGATGAAAAAAATATTGAGAGACAGATAAAAAAGAATGTCATGTTAGTAATTATTTCTGTTAATTCTTTGTACTTGATGGAAAAGTTGTGATAATTTACTTACATGAGTTTACTAGAATTTTCTATAATCTGTTGCACGCATATTTGTATGTATACAAAAGTAAAACTCATAGGAGACAAGTTGTTTGAAAAAAGGGAACATGCTTTAAATTTTGAATATGAATTTCACACATCAAATCAGAAGAACAGTTCTGAGTATATCCTAAAGTATGAATTCCCTTACATCTATCTTAAAAAAGAATTTATTTTGTAGAAACGTTGAAATCTGTGAAGCCAAGTGAAATATTCTGGAGCATTGAATAGGTACATGATAAACAGTATGCTACCTACCCTATAATTAATCATTACTGAGAAATGTATTCTCCTTAAGTACTTTCTCTCCTAATGGGAACATTGCAGCCAACAGACCTTACGTTTTACACAGACTGGCCTATTTTCAAGCACTTTATTTGAAGGACTGGAGATATATACCAAAGCAAGGTGGTGATGAACACTGATGAAATATTAGATACTGGAATACTATAGTTCACAGAAGTAGCTTGGAGATTAAATAAATAAAAACACACTGAAGATACTAAAACCATTATATGGTATTAATTTTTAATACCAGAAAGTATAACTGAGATCACACACTCTTACCTTCTGCATGACACAAGTAAGTCACTACATATAAACAGTAGTTACCTCACATTTTCATACATTACCTTCCAGATGTTTTCTATAGTTCATTTTCAATTGTATTTATATCATCTAAGGACACCAGAGACTGTGTAATGATGTCGGAAAGGAACATGCAGGCCACAGTCTCCGTCTTGTGGCAAAGGTGTTCAAATACCTTCTTGTCTTTGTCAGGAACAGTGTTAGCTGCAGGTCAAGAAAAGTGATTATTCCCTGCTCCTTGGTGGCTGTGAGTCTGCTTTTGGAGTACTGGTGCTAGAAAGATATTGATGTGCTGGAGTAAGCACATCAGAGAATCATCAAAATGATTAGGAGTATGGATCACGAAATGTTTAAGAGGCTGAGAAACCTGAGTTTATTCAGTGTTAAGAAGATCAGGCTTAGGATGGATATTAATGAAGTTTTATGCCAAGAACAGAGACAGACTCTTCTTGGAAATGTACAGTGATGCACTAAAAGCTCTGGACAGAAATTGCAATGACAGAAACTTTTGTTATTAGGAAAAATAAATTAGATATTAGGATAAAGTTTTTCTCCACTAAAATCATCAAAAACTGGGACAGTTTCCTAGACATGCTGGGGATGGACTCTCCATTCCAGAAGAGGAGAGATTTTAAACTCTACTCGTCAATATTCTTAATAACTTGATCTATTTGGTGCTGCTTGGAGTGAGATCTTAGATTAAATGACTTCCAGAAATTCTTTGTATATTATTATATAATTATGAGATACATTTACCCAGGTGTCTAAATCAGATATGTTTTCCTGTATATATCTTCCATGTATAGTTTCCTGAATCTCTGAAGAGGTTAACAGAAATGCAAACTAGATGCTCCAAATGGCTTTCTGGAGAATTAAGTGTCTTTCCTGGCAAAATTAAATGAAAACTGGAACATGCATTGCACTAAGCTGGGAGCAGAGATTTTTCTGTGCTTACTAAGGCAAGTACGGTGTGAAAAGGATTTTTTTAGACTATTTTCCAACTCTCAGTCTTTGCATGTGTCCATTATTTAAGAGCTTCAGTTGGCATGAATATAGCTACTGCATCAGTGAGTGAGACGACGAATGGAATATGGAAGGCATATAAGGTATAGAATATACGATACAGAGTTGAGGAAGCAGTCTATAAGGGAGATGCTTGGATTTTAGAATATCCTTTTCTCTGGCTGCATAATGTTTGGTATGGAACTTGTCACATTCACAAAAAAAATTATAGACTGTACACATTTTTTCTCTTACTGTGTGGATAAATCACCAAAGGAATTATTACCGTATTTTAGATTTTTCCAATCCACAACACTGTTCTGTATCACAGATTATTGATTCTTCATTTTGTTTTGTATTTCAGGAAGAATATTCTATGGAGGTGGAAAATAAATTTTAAAACAGGCAGAAAAAAAAGTGCAACAAATGTATAGTTTAAGCTCTATTTTCTGAGATAAAAAGTCCTACCCATACTTTTCAAAATTATTTAAAGTACAATACCATTACAAGAAATGTTACATATACACAGTCTAATCAACAGATTAAACTTCCTGACACAAAATTAATTTAATCATAACAAATGGTGCAGAGTTTTAAGAAATGAGAGACCATAATAAGAAAGGACACTACATAAAATCTCACAACCCCCCAAAAAACATCCTCTTGGGGTTTGTTTCCTTACGTATATTGCAATTAAGGACAGAGTTGCTATATTCTTCTATAGAATGTAAGACTCAACTATTGCCTGGATGTAGTGAGAGAAAAAATCACTGACGCCACATAGGCCAACAGCTGAAATTTCAACAACTGGACTCCTATTATTATTTCATCCTTTAGACTCCAGTCTTCCAAACACCTTCCTTTTCTTCAGACTTTCCTATTTCCCAGAATCAAACACGACCATTTATTTTAATTGAACTGAAGAAGTGTTGTGATTTCAAATGTTTAGTATGCTTTGAGCTGTACAACTGTATTGGGTCTGGGTGGGACTCCAAATGGAGTTCTTTTCCCCATAGTGGCCCTCACAGTGCTGTGTTTTGCATAGATAGCTAGAGAGGTGATGATAACATACCAGGGATTTGGCTCTTGCTGAGCAGGACTGGCACAGCATCAGCACTGTCTCTCTGACATTCCTCTCTGCCCCAATTGGGGGCAAGATCCCGAGGGGGGACACAACCAGGCCAACTGACCCAAATTAACCAAAGGGATATTCCATACCATATGATGTCAGCTCAGATATAGAAGCTAAGGAAAGGAGGAGGAAGATGGGGGACATTTGTTGTTCACAGTGTTTGTCCTCTGAAAAACTGCTACATGTGCTGAAGCCCTGCTTCCCAGAAAGCTCAGTAATGGGAAATACAGAACAAACCTTGTTATTTTCCTCTTCGCCTGTGGGCCTGCAAACTTTCACTTTTTCTTTAGTAAATTGCCTTAAATCTTCCTATAAGTCATTTTCCATCTTGTTCTCTCTCCTGTGTCCAACTGGAAAGAGGAGTGATAGAGTGGCTTGGTGGGCACTTGGCATTCAGCCAAGGTCAGCCTACCACAAGAGCACATCCTATGGGGCAAAATCTCAGCAAGGATCTATTTTCAAGAAACTTGGGTCATATCACAGTAGACAGTCACATTTGCAAGATAAAAATGGTAAAATGAGATGAACAAAGGAAACTAAAATTAGTAACAGCATGTTTCTTGCCTGTGGCAATATGCATAATAAGTAATGGATGATGACAGATAACTCCTAATTTTTTCTCTTGCTAATAAAGCAAATAAAAACATTTTATTAG
Source organism: Cephalopterus ornatus (assembly GCA_013396775.1). Classification (NCBI taxonomy): domain Eukaryota; kingdom Metazoa; phylum Chordata; class Aves; order Passeriformes; family Cotingidae; genus Cephalopterus; species Cephalopterus ornatus. The sequence goes on along the minus strand of VZRE01011180.1, from coordinate 25,557 downwards.
TAACTCTGAACCTCTCCCTGTCTCTGTGGGCCAAGAAATAGAACACTTTAACTCACAGATTTTTTTTTTCTTTTTCTCCAAGATGCAGGCAAAGTAGCAATAGTGACAGAGGGGTACTGCTGCCTTGTAGAGCTTCATCATATGTACAACAAAGTGTGCAGAGTGCAGCCAGGGTCTGGAAACAGGCAACTCACTCGATGGAGACAAGGAGATACTATATGCAATTCTCACAGGAGAAGCTTTACTACAGGCATCAGACACTTTTCTTCCAAATGAAGAAGTCACCCTGAAACCTCACCTATTTCGTGACCTTTCACCCCATTGACCCATTCATGACCTCAATGAAAACACTGTTGAGATTATCAATTTGGTAAAAAAGGCTTTTTCACACAATTGATGATTTGAACTAAGTATAAAACAATATACTTTTTACTTCTTCTTACTGGCAAAAGTAGAAAGTAAATCAGGAATTATTCCATATTGTTTAATAGTGAAAAAAGTAGAATCAGATTCCAGCTATTCAGTGAAGCTGCTACAAGACTAATATGTATATACCTTGTTTGTGCTTTTATCTTAATAAATTTGTATGCTCAAAAATAAACGTCTGTAAATTCACTGAGATTATGCTTGAGAAGCTGTTTTACCTAATATCTTTCTATAATATTTACCTGTTCTTTTCCATATTTTGTTGAAATTACGATGGATGCAATAACTGAAATTATAATTAGCCACATATTTTATTTGTTGATATATGTCAGCAATAAAATTGAAAACCAAAATATGCACTTAACAAGATGAGATTTCACTGTGATAAACTAAAATTTAGTACAGTCCATTTTCCTATCATTAACATTTAAATTTTTTGCAGTTTGGTAACTTTCGACTATCCTAAGTATTCTACCATGGAATTCCTACCATTTTTTTCCTGTCATTTTCCACCATAGTTTCAGTGAGACCCTCAAAGAAAGAAGTGAGACTAATAAATTAAGAGATTAACAAGGAAGGCAGTGTGATTACCTACTTGGAATTATCTGAGGCAGATAATGAAGCCATGCTTCGTGGATGGCTGTATGGCAACAGTTAAAACCCAGGTATTTAATGCAACCAACCATTCTACGCTTTGATTTCTTTAAATGTGTGGTATTAATGGACTAGTGAGAATTGAGTATTTTTTTAATTTGTGATAGAATTTTCTTGGATTATTTCTTTGTCTCTGTACTAGGCCTTCAGCCATAAACTTCTATTCAAGTATGCCTCAGGCTGAAAGTTTTTTGTTTGTGGACTAAGATACATTTCTTGTCTTTTTACTGTTTCGTCACATAGCTTTTCATAAATCTGAAAGATCTATAAAGGCAAAACAGCATTAAGAGCTAATGATAAGAATGCAGTGTTTCAGAAAAATCTCCACAATCACCAGAGTAAGAAGGGAAATACTGCTGTTTGATAGCATATAAATGTAGTTCCCTCATCCAGTAAAAGCTGGCTATCTAATTCTCATGTAGCATAGGTGTTACAACGCCATATTACTATTACTGATTACAATAGATACATCTATAGTTGTAAAAGGAACAGAATACAGACCTGAATGCTAATACAAAGTTATCCATACCATTTGATTGTAAGGACAACCCTCTGGCTGTGGCCTAAATTAGCTGCACTGTGTCAAAAAATGCTCAGTTTTAATCTGAGTAGAGTATTAGTGGTGAAAACTCACTTCTTATAGTCAGTCTGGATGCAGTCAGACAGTATTTTTCTGGATAGTTTAGGAAAAAAAGTGAGCTCTATGAACAAAAGTTGTTACTCTTTTGGTAAGGGCACCAAACCTAGTCTTTGACCTATTTTATTTGTTTAGTAATGGACATCACCTGCAGAGAGACTGATAGAAAACCTCTCACATTAAAAAAAAGCCCAACAACAACCAAAAAACCCCAATTCCTTACAAGATTGGATTAATTTTCTCATATTTATGTACTTTGAGTAACAAAGTCAAAAAATGTCATTGATATGCCATTCATCTGGTCTTTGGTTGGGGGAAATTTTATTCATGTTTCTTCGCAGAAAATGAAGACATTGAAGTGATATGCATTATTACAATATTATTTTTCAGCTGTTTCTATGGCACTTCACTGTCACTTTCTTCTATTTTCTGATCCTGTTCTTGTACCCTAGAAATTAGTACAGGACATTATGCTGTCTCCAGGATGAAAGCATTTTCCTTTTGGAACTCTAAAACTCCCCTTCAGGCCATGGAGGGAGTTAAATCTGAATCTCTTTCTGACTGGATGATTTAGCCACTAATCTGCTTTATTTAAAATAGTGCACAACAGTGCCCACAGCTTTTCTTCTGGATGTGCTGTTTTCTAAAAAGCAGTTTTTACTGTAAGAAAATGCATACTATGATTTCATTAGGCATGCTTTGAGCATACATACAAAAACAGAGCACTTCAAAGTCCTTTGTACTGAATTCTCAGCCACAACTAATTATAAGGTAGGTGCTAGACTGCAAGAAATTTGGGTGGCCTTAAACTGTGCAAGAAACACAATAGGAAGCACATAAAATAGGAATCCTGTAAAATAGAAGCCTTTTAATCTAATTTCATCTAAAATTAAGGCAAGCGGTCTTAAACAAAAATCATCTAGACTTCCTTTAGAGTCTTAGATACCTGTCTTAGAAGAAGTTCAATTTGGTGATTAGCTTAGAAAAAATGTGTAACTATTAGAGGGTCAAAATGAAACTGTCAATCCCATTCCTAGAAAAAAAAAAACCTCACAGAAGTATCTAGTAGCTCCAGATGTACCAGGTTATTCTTGAATTATGGTTTTGCACTCAAGGTTTCTGTTCTGTCCAAGACCTGCTTTGTTTGCTTAGTAAGGCATAGAAAAGCATATAGAGACGCTTGCAGAATTAGGTATTTGAAGGCTCCTCACCCTTTTGGTACAAAACCAAGTTGTTTATACAGCAAGTCAGGTTTGACCTAAGAGTATTCAAAGCTACAGCTTTCATGATGAAAGACTCAAGCTGCTTCATGGGATCTAATGCTCTGCACAGAAGGAAATGGAATTCTCAGAGCAAGACAGAAGCCAAGATAGAAATTTTGTCAATGGCTAGAAAACGCCATCTTCAGGTCTCTAATTACTTCTAATTTGTCTTTGGTGACTGATTAATACAAATATGTAAGCTATTTAAGCAACAGAAACTAGGAACTTCTTATTTGGCAGAGGCTACAGATAGGGTTTGCATTCTCTATGATTACTTTTTCTAGCCTTATAATTCTTGCATAATATATTTGACAGTAGTGTGACAGAAAAGATCGAGAATTCATCAGCCTGATGAGAGTAACTTACAAATTAGTGACAAGAATTTCTAGTTTCTTTAAATTTGGGAGTTTTTTTATTCTCACAGCCTGCAGACTAACAGTCTCTAGTCTTTTATTCAGCCCCAATTATCCATTGGTTTAGAGGCAATTGATTATGATAACTGTATTAAACATTGCTTGGTGTGTGTTAGATATACTAAGAACACAGTAAAAGCACCAAAAGTTGGAAAAAATTTACTGCTGGCTAACTTTTGAAACTTTAAGAATCTATGGATTGGGTTCTGAGATGCTCAGCTGTAGTCAAACAGCAGCACCTTAGGCATGGTCTGTAGCAGAAAATTAGGCTGCATAGACAAGCTTAGACAAGGTGAAAGTTGTATTCTTATGCACCAGAGAGAAATGGATAAGAAGTTAATTTTGGGTCTTTGATTACTTTAAGTGTGTTAAGTCTGAATAAAATCCAGTGCAGGTATTTAGGTTCTTCACATAATAAGTCACACGAACCTTCATATTAAGATTAACTATCTGCCTTTTAAATTTACATACAGAACTGATTTGAGACATCAGTTTTCCTATGGAGAATGTCAATATATTTAAAAACATTGAAGAGTCAAATGAATTATATCATTAAAATGTATTTAATTGACTCTCTGAAATGTCATTTATGATCCTTTCTTGTAATGTTCCAGTAAAACAAGAATATATTAGATGTGTATACAGTAACTGGTGAAATAGTTTACATATGCTCCTGCTGATTACCTGTATAAGACAGCACCTGACATTTGAAATTATTTATTAACACTGGAAATCTAAAGGTAGTAAGTATCTCTAGATATATCAGCTACCATAATTTCAAAAAGAATAAAAATACTTTTAGTGGACAATTTGAAAACTGGTTGGATTGGAAACTCTGTGTGCTGTTTAATGAAGAAATATGGGCCAACTAAATTAAATATTCTCTGTCATAATACTTGAAGAAAAATCTAGAATCCTTAAATTTATTTACATTGGTATTTTCAAGAAATTATACTATTTTTTGAAAACAAAGCACAAAAAATAACCAAACCCAAATGTAAACAGTAAATCATCTGTCATTTAGAAAAGTAAATTGCTTTATCTTTTTTGATATACATGCAAAAGCCATAAGGAGCAAGAAACGTGTATAGCAATCTAGTCTACGAAATAAAAGCATTTGTGAAACTGGACAATCTAATTTTTTTTTATTAAGTTTCAGGGCTCAAGTGGGATTTTCAGCAAAGTCTGTTTATGTCATCATATAATTTACATGTTTTAGAGCTCTTAATTTCTAATCAATATTGAAAAATCTGAAAAAAGATCAAATATTAAAAGTATTAAGATGTTTTTGTGTAAAAGTACATGGTCTTGTATTTCCACTTAATTTTTTTTTTAACTTTAGAATGCAATAGGTGTATTCATTTTATAGGTGTATTCATTTAGTCATCATTTAAAACTGTAAATATAATAGTAGTACACCTTCTCAGGGTTTGAAAAATTGATTGTCTTTCTTCTTAAGATATCTTGCATGGAAAACACCTCTACTGTACTGTTTTCTGTACAACTACTATTTCAGAGAAACATATGTCATCATGCTGAAGAAAGAACTGTTTGTTTTAGCCTATTCACTTTTGATGGTGGCTTTGCAGACAGACTTTAAAATCAATGACAACCAAACTTTCATCCAAGTGTTTGATTAATGCCTCATCTACTGTTCTGAGTTTCTGTTTGCTTTTGTCTGCTACCGTGTAGGTATTATACCTGTAGTATTACTAATTGTTAACCCACCAATTCAGCTAGATAATATTCCCAAAATAGTACTGCATTTGAAATTTAAGGTGCAAGTATTAGAATCTTCCAGTAAACAACACATTGTTATCAGTAAACTAGCAAATAGCTCTGTTTCTTAGCATTTAAAATTACTTATGTAATTTCAATTTATCTTTAAGACTGGGGTATCTAACTTCATTTTTTGTTCTGCAAACTTCAGGCCTCAGGTTGGATTTTCCAGTTAAGTGTTTTACAATCAAGGAATTTCTCTGCTCTGCAATTTTTCAACTTTAATACCTTACGTACAATCTCTAGGTACTGAAGCAATGCTACGGTTATGAGTTCATAGCACAGAGAGGTATCAGAAAGAACTTTATCATTTTTCAGATTGCATTTGTTATTAAAGTCAACAGTAATGCTCTAAAAACCAACCTTACAGCCTATTCTGATTTGTGAAGCACTTCTGTCTTTTAGCCTGGTTTGAGCTGGACAATAACAGAAGCCTCTGTCTTCAATGTGCCACCGAAAAAATTCATATGACAATGATGTGTGTTCCTATTGATGGATTAACTAAAATAATCTAAAGAACTTCTATCCTCTTCTAATATTCCCAGCATTTAGACAAATCTCTTCATATGAAACTGCTGTTAATAGCCTACTCAATATGAGTCACCAATATGGGTCTATATAGTGGTAGATTTATATCGCATCTTATCTCTCAGTTGCCTGAAACTGGCACTTCAGAACAATATTGATCACAAAGGACATCAGATAGGAAGTTAACAAACACATTTCATAAAATAATTTCTAATGTAATAAATATTTTTTGTGGAATTTGTCTACTTGCTTTCTAAAAGAAAATAGAAAAAGAGAAGGAAAAAATTGACAAGTCTCCATAAAAACTATTCTCTGGAGTGGTTTCCTGTCCACCTCTATAGATGTTCTACTTTTTGATTTATCCTTTTTCTGTGAACAGGTGTACTTTTAAATCCCTCCTGAATTTTTACCAAAAACAACTTATAATGGTTTTTTGCTATTTATTTAATGACTTTGGAAGATCTACTCAGCCTTTTCTGGAACTGCAGCTTCCTTCTGAACTCTTAAACTACAACTTAATTGAAAAAGGTAATATAACTATCTTTTTATTATTTTCTTTTCTTGAAAACTACATCTCAGCAATGCCCATCTCAAGAAGTATCAATAATGGATAACACTATGCAATGTCCTGCTCTTTGGTAAGCAGGTTGGTACCTTTAATGAATTCATGCTAACTACTCCTGATCACCTTCTTGTCATCCTTTTGGATATAGATGAACTTCAGAATAAGTCAATCATACGAGCAGATGAGACAGTCCATTTAATATTTTTACTCATTCTTCAATGCTTGGTAGTAGAGAGGTGATGAGTTCAATATGATTTTAGAAAAGAGTTAAGGCCCTAGCACTATTTAGAAGAAAAAAACACATGCTTTTAACTTTCAGCATGTGCCTCTGCTGTTTTAGTGAGACTTAAATGTTTGCTTAAACACAATAAGAATCTTCAACTGTTTTTTTAACTTCAGTTTGAAAAGTGGCACCACCTAGAAAATCAAGAGGAAAGAAGTAAAATTAACATTTGGAGTCCTACCTATAGCATCATATGTTAACTTTAGAATACATTTTGTTTTTTCATTGATCTCACAGTACGAAGAAAAAAAATAATCACAGCTCTTCCAGTCTAAATATGCTCTTCCAGCTAAAATATGAAAATTGTCACATGTTAAGTGAAATTTGGTAGTCTTTTTGAAACTACACACAAGTTTGAATTTAATGAATAAAAAGAAGTGTCAAAAGGAAAAACCCCACTAAAAGTATGCCATACTTCTGAAAGACTAGTTTTTTCCCACTCTGTCTAGGAATAATTGAAAGGAATTGTATCAAACAGATACTGTCCACATGTCCTTAGTAGTATATTTGTATGGCAGATGAAAATAAAATTGGCAGTAAATGCCAATTGCTTCTTGTAGAATAGAACACCATTCAGTGCCTATTCACCTCTAATATGAACAGCACTTATTCAAGCTTCTTTTTGAGAAGTCCATAGAATGAATCTACTACATAGTAAAAAGTACAGAATGGTGTTTGCTACACTCTGGATTTTGAGCCATAAGCTGCCCAGAGCAGTTACATTTTATTTAAGACTTTTTAAAAGCCTTTTGGTTCATTGGCTCTCGAATTAGCGTCCAGAGAAAGAGTCCCACACTCTTCTCTAAGAGAAAATCTTTTAATTTGATGAGAAAAATAAGATATTTTGGCAAAAGGTTTTATAGGAATAAAATACAACCAAGAAAAAGCATTTCATTAAAACACCTAGCACAAAGACTCATTCCACAGGAAACACCCACTAAAAACAATCCATATACCAGCTTTAGTAAAACCCAATTCATTGGTTTTAAGTTACCCACAAGTGAAGGAAAAGAGTAAAAGAAGAAAATAGATTAAAATAGTAAAGAGAGAAAAAAGAGAGAAGGAGAGGAGAGAAAAGGAAAAATGGTTACTGATAAAATCTGATGATACACATGGTTCAGGCTGCAGGAGATGAGAGAGCAAGAAAGGGAGTTCACATGGAGTGTCATGTATTTATACAGTTTGGTTTTCGCTCCCAGGCAGGATCTCTGGCCAGTGCCTTCCAGGCCAGAGTGAGTTGTGCTGCAGCCAGTCACAGGTTCCAGGGGTGTGGTGTGGGTGGCTGCCAGGCAGCTCTGCCTTGACTGACAGCCCGGCTGCAGCCTTCAGCTCTGCCCTGTGTCCCCAGCACAGCCCTGATGGGAGGCCTTACCATGGACCTGCAGGTCCAGGCCCAGCCCTTCCCCACATGCACACACACACACACAGTGAGTTGGTTCCAACCCGTATCAATAATTCAGTGAGATTCGAATCTGGTATCTCACAGCGTTGTTTAAAAGTGTTTTGTAATAAGAAACCAAATAAACAGTAGTGATAAAATACTTGGGACCTTTATGTCATGTTTTGACTGAAATGACTGTAAACCTACAAATGCTTTCCATATGTTGCATGATGTATATTTAAATAGGAATACAGAAAGACATGAAGCTTTATGCTGTGCCTATGGTGCTCATTATCACAGTTATACCACTGGAATGTATGACAATTTTTGTTCACAATATTAATGACTAAGGTTAATAAATCACAGCTTACAATCACAGCTATATGGTCTTGTGTCTCCATGAAACTTTGGCCTGGGGCACACAGTATAAGAACTAAAAATAAAATAACCCGAAATAATAGTAGATGGAAGAAACATTTGCTAGAGATTAATCTACTCAGTGTTAAATAAGGAATGTCTCCTATGCTAAGAATACAAGTTCTTTTGAAATTAAACAAAGCAGCATTTGTCATACCTTTCATAGTCAGTGTTTCAATGTATATAAGAATCTTTCATAATAAAACCACCTGTCATATCGTAATTTCATCCACTTAACTTGTTCATGTGAAACTCAGGGATTTATAAAGTGAATGAAGTAGACTACAATACTAACAAACCCTTCTGCCTTCGCCAGCCAAGTGAGTAGAAGATTCCTCAACTCATGGATAGTCAAAATCCATTGTTAAGGAGATTTCAGTCTTGTAAGATTTATAGGCACACATACACACACAAATGAGATGAGGTAAAAGAACTTCACAATTACCCAGCAACATACTGTAGGCTTTGGAGAGGTAGTGTACAAAGTTAACCTGCTCTATATGCAACCTTGCTCTACATGCAAGCTTATGAAGCTCTTAGAGAAGGCTTCCTATTTCATAACTGTAGGTTCAAGACAAAATGCAGAATGTTTTAATAAGAAAATTGCATTAACAGGATAGTTGTATTAAGCGGGTTCCTTTTATCAGGATAAAAAAAACCTAGGGAGCTGATTGAAATTTGCAGTGATAATACAACAAGATTAATGTGTTCTTCAGTATTTTAAAATAAAACTCTAAGAAACATAATAGCTTGAATTGGTTTTTATTCCAATAATGTGATGTGACTGGAAACTAAAGTATTTTTTAACTCTATTATTGTCTAGAACACCTGTATGCTAGTGTAAAATTTTCCTAACTCGATGTTTTCTATCTTAGGCCCAAGAACACTTCTCTGTTTATATTTACAGAGATTTCATGGATAATGGTTCCAATATAAGAGAGAGACATCTAAAAGAATTCCCCCGTGCATTTGAGGAAAATGAAGATCATAACTGTTTTGGGATGAGTGATCATACGAAAACCCTGAGGCTTTTCAGATGGGAACATTTGAAAATAGAGTAATTATTCAAGATGACTAGTTGATATTATGGGTTTCTTTGCTTATTTTACACATATGATTTTTTTTTATGTGGTTGGATTCAGTTCAAGACTGATATTTGAATTCAAGTATGTATATGGGGGCAAAGTATTTAAGATCACATTATGGTCAATGGCAATGTAGTCAATAAAGTCATTGGACCCTGTAGAAACTCAGATCACATGTAGTACACACCTTGGTTGCTTCCCTGCAACCTTAATATTTTCATTATAAGAAAAATTTGCTTTGATTAGAGTCTTTTCTACTACCATGGCTAGAAAAGGCCCTTAGCAATTTAAATATCTATGTCTACTCCTGAAATGCATCTTTCAGCGTTGTTTCATCCAAAAGGAATCAACTCTTTGAGGTCCAAGACCATGCTAGCATGCAAAATAAATTGCAGTTTTTAGATACAGCTGGGAGATTTGTTGCTCTTTATTCAATAATATTAATGTAATTAACTTGTGGTACCTATCATTGCAACTGTTACACTGTTTTAATTTACTAGCCCACGGATATCTCTGTGCATAATCATTGAAACAGCTTCCTGCAATTAGCTGTGTTGACCAAAATCAGGATTCAGTCATCTAGACATAACCTCTTGAAGATATTCAAGACACTCTGCTGTTCATTGTATACAATCTCTAGTTGTTCAAAATAGTGTTGCTTCTCCATGAAGGTTTTCTGCCATATTTACCTATTCCAGAACTAGTTCCAATGTGTCTTACTACAGCCTAATCAATATGGGTACGATAATAAAAGTTTCCTTGTTTTAATCTGGTTTATGAAGACATTTAGCGTCTATTATATGAGTCATAACTGCTTATATTAGGAGTTTGAAAACAAGAAATTGAGAAAATATTCTGTATCTCTTGGCTTCATTTTTTCTAATGAGAATGAGACATGCCATTGGTTTGGCAGTGATCAATCCACCAGCTAGAGGGCCTTTATAGCTTTGCTTACCAATTTTATTGATATAATGTGAACAGAAGATATAACAATGGTTTGAAGATATATACATGTTTGTGGGGGAAAAAAAGAAAGCAATGGTAACACAATGAAAAATTACAATCTTCTTACAAGGACATCTTTTTACATAGTTTTCCACTAAAGCCACTTCATAATGTGACTTATTATGTGGCTCTGTAATGACATTTCAGACCCTTAAAAAAGTCAGGAACTTCAACATTGAGTTCAGATGGGTTTTGTACTCGAGAGAAACAGGTTCCTCACAGCTTGTGATCATTAATTTGCAAGCTATTTGTCAGTTGTATGTTAAACAGATGGAATGTACTCATCAGGGTGCAACTTAAATGTGAAACAAATTAAAAAGAAAGAAAATTTAGAATTATGTCACCAAGCTGGGAGGACATCCAAATACTTTTAACCATGAGAATTAATAGGATCTGAAGTTGATTAAAAAAAAAAAAAAAAAGGCAATATACAGAATGAAATAACTATTTTTTCCTAATCCAGCTTCCAGCTTCATTTTGTGAGCTTTTCCATAGAAAATTCTAGTTCTAGCTGCTGACTTAGTTTCAGGACAAGAAAAGGATCTCAGTAGCGAAAAATAGCTCCAAAGAGCTAAGTTTCCTTTAAGAAACAACGCAATACGTATTCTTTTTTTTTCTTGAATTTTTATTCTTGGTATTTTAAATCTGAGTCAACAGCACAGTCTTCAATACATTCCCTACACTGGACTGTTAGAATCCAAAACTTGTTTGCCAGCAGAAAAGGAACTGATAGGATTAAACAGCCAGCCATGGACAGTGGGAGCTGAGGGAAAACTCATTGCTTTGAGAGCCTAAAGCCTTGTCATAAGACCTGTTAAACATTTAACTATGTTTGATAGCTCTGTCTCTTGCTAGCAAGATATGGAAAAGCCTTGTAATGATGTTGTAAGATGTTGTGGGAATCCCTTTTGTTTCTCTCCCTGTGTGGCCCCTTACTATGGAGAAGTAGCACCTTGCATCACCTTAGCAGAGAACTGTGTAATCATCTAGTTAGCGTAACCCGTCCCCTACTTAGCATAACTCGTCCTCTTTATTAACATATCCCACCCACCAGACCCTATTGAACAAGAACTCCATGTTCAATAAATATTCCGGCTTGTACCCCCAAAACTGGGATCGTGTAGTTTTTGACCTCCGCACTGGACAAAGGATGAACTAGCTTTATAAAACTGATTTAAACTTATGTGATTATGAAACTACTGACCTCACTATGAAAGCAGTTTTCCAGTCTTTTCTGAATTGTTCTAAGATTCAAACCAGCATCATGATCCTATACTACTATGTAAACTGAATTATGATAAAATCATGACCATTAATCCTTTCAGTTTTCAAGCCTTTTTCATTAGCATTTAGTACCCCTCAGGACTGCTGTGTGGAAGCTGAAGTATTTATGGTGGTCACCTCTTTCTGGACAGTTTCTGCTTGCAACTTTTTGTCTTAGATAATAATAGGAGAAGGTACAATAAAATATTAGAATACGTACTGATAAAGCTGCAAGGATTTATCTTTTCAATTTTTTGTGAATAATATGAAAGTTTATATATATTTTGTACATTCCTGTGTATGTAAGTATATGTATATGTAACAATGTATCTGTCTCTGTGGTTTTAGGTAGGTAATTTACACTGTCCTGAGGACAGATTAGCCTTCAGTTCTTCTGTTATTTGTCTTGCAATGCATATTATTTTTTTTTAACAGAATGTGTATATATATATATTAGATCTAACTTCCAGTGTCCTTTATGTTGTAAATTAAAATTTTTAGTTATATGACTTGAAGAAAAAAAATCCTAACAATAAAATAAGTTTGGTTTGTGTTTGTTGATTATATTTTGTTTTAATTTTCAAATTTGTATTTGTATTTGTAATTCTAGACATCTGGTTGAAGTGTGCAATGATGGCAATTTTTCATTTTAGTATGTTATTAAGATATTATACCTGAATTTAGTCACTCGTCACAAGTATAAAATGTAATTTCCATTAAAGTCAAAATCAGCTTTGGGATTTAATCTTTCTTGATTGGTTGGAAATTTTACAAAGTTTATATGAGTGATGAAATTAGAACTAATTTATCCAGTTCGATATATCTCCCCAATCACATTTACAAAGATGGAACTATGTTAAATGAGTTACATAGATGAAGAAAAGAGATGTCCCTTAAGAAATTCCCCTTGATGTATATAATTAAGTGCCTTGTTAGAGACAGCTCTGGTGATTTTCTTCTGCTAAAACAATATTTTCTCCTAATTTATTCTAATTAAGTAGATTATCATGAGGTCACTTATTTGGTTGTTCATTGTTCTTTGAAGTTCATTCTATGAACCAAACACAAAGTGGCACAATTACTCCTGTCAAAGCCAAGGTTTTCTACTTCAATATTGAATATATTGAAACTGCTCTTTTCTATTTCCATTATTTCAGCAGAAAAATCATTGAACTAGTCATGTCAAGTGCCGACTAATTTAGAAAGTAAACTGCATGACACACACTGCAGAGGAAGGAAAATCATGTGTAGCACAGGAAAGCCTCAGTAACAAAACAGAAGGAACCGTTGCACAAAACATCCCCTCCCAGGACAGGACCCTTCTCTCTGAATTATCCTCATGCCTCCATCATCCTCAGCCCCTAGCCCCAGGCAAATAAAAGGCTATGTTTTTCACGCAGTATTTGCAGGAGGGGAACCACCCACAGAGCTGAAGCTGGAGCAGGGGGGCAGCAGTCACTGGTCCCAGGGCAGGGGTTAAACCAGCAACAACCAGCTCAGTCCACGCTGAGGTGGAGACCGGGGGGTGAGCGCACACCTGGGGCATCCCATTGATAAGGACAGAAATCATATTTACTCAGAAACAAGAGATGTGTTGTAGATATCCCTGAAGACCTCAGGATGCAAATTATGTGCACTTGAAGGAAGAAAATTAAATTTATGATTATCACAATTAGATATACTGGTTTCCTATATAACTATGGCTTAACTTGCAACTGAACCAAACTGAAGTGCAAGTAAAAGAATTAGAAAAGGAAAAATAATTGAAATGAATCCCCATATTTTATTGCCTGATAATTTAAAAATATTGAGAGTCTTCAATCTAGTTACATTGTTACTAATTCAGATTAATAATTTTCCTGTATATGAATAATTTCCAAGTGAAATAATTAATCTGAGAAAAAATAAAATATAAGTAATGAAGAAATGTGAATAAAAACATTCCTGAAACTGTGTATTATTTATCGATAGTGTAACCATGTGTGGGTCTTTTTTATGCAGCATTAACATCCTTGTTTTTCTAAGAAATGAAATTGGCAAAAGAAATATCAGATGTCCACACTATGAATAAAATTACATACTCTACATTGAAATTAAGGTGACATTGGCAAATGATAGCAGAATAGTGGACTAAATTTTTTTGATATCAAATATTTTGTAATCAGCTTTTGAAAAAAAAAGCTAGTTCTTTAACTACCACTGATAGAGGAAGCAAAATCAGCATCAGATTCCAAAATTTCTTCTTGCTAATCTAATCAAATTGTTTAAATATTATTGGATAACAGCATAATCAAATAGATTACACAACTGTCCAAGAATTATTAGCAGAAGATTTTTCATGATGAATCAGACCAAAGGTTCATGATGCTCATCTAATGACTCCTGGAGTGATAAAAACTAGATATACACAGAACAGTATTAGAAAAAGACAAACCTTACTTCTGTGGGTCTAATTCAACCTTCAGTCATCTGTAGATCAGGGAGTTTCTGAGCCAGATATGCTATCTGTGTGTTCATGGTCACAAAATGGATGTCTTTTCTATGAACCACATTGCCATTCCTGGAGCCCATGTATACTTTGGCCATCCACAATATTCTGTAATTAATTCTGATATCAAATCTGAGTTTCTCCTTGATTTTTATAATACTTGTTAGCCCCACTGATTTTCTATGAAGAGTTGGAATATCTCACAGAAACACAGAATCGCAGAATATGTGAGATGAAAGGGACGCACAAGGATCATTGAGTCCAACTCTTAGCACTGCACAGTACCATCTGCAAGAGGCACGCCATGTGCCTGAGAGTACCATCCAAATGCTTCTTGAACTTTTTTAGGCTCGGTGCTGTGACACTTCTAGCATCCAACTACCCTTTGAGTGAAGAAGCTTTTTCTAATACCAACTTAAACCTCCCCTGACAGAACTTCAGGACATTTCCTTGGGTCCTATCACTGGTCACCACAGAGAAGAGATCAGTGTCTGCCCTTCCTCTTCCCCTTATGAGGAAGGGGACTGTGGACTTCAGTGAGGTCTCCCATCAGTCTCCTCTTCCCAGGCTGAACAGACCAAGTAACCTCAGACACTTCTCACATGGAAGGGAATCTCCTTCCCCTCAAGACCCTTCACCATCTTTGTTGTTCTCCTTTGGACACTCTCTAATGGCTTAACATCTTTCTTATATTGGGGTGACCAAAACTGCACTCAATATTGAGGGTGAGGCCACCCCAGTGCAGAGCAGAGTGAGACAATGCCCTCCAGTGACCAGCCGGTGATGCTTTGCTTGATGCCCCCCAGGACACAGTTGGCCCTCCTGGCTGCCAGGGCACTGCTGACTCAGATTCAACTTGCTGTCAACCAGGACCCCCAGGTCCCTTTCCATGGCACTGCTTTCCAGCATCTCATTCCCCAGTCTGTACTGGAATATCTGGAGTTGCCCCATCCCAGGTGCAGAATCCAGCACTTTCCCTTGTTGAACTTCTTATGGTTGGTGATTGCCCAGTCCTCTAATTTGTCGAGGTCTCTCTGAGGGGCATCCCTGTTTTGTGCCATCTGCAAACTTGCTTATATCCCTTCCAGTCCTGCATCCAAGTCATTTATGAAGATGTTGAAGAGCACAAGGCCTGTGGAACCCCACTAGTGATAGGTCACCAGTCTGACATCACTATTTGTCAGAGGGCTTGGAAAGATCATTCTTAAAAAGGAACACCCAATTTTTAAAATATGTCAGTATCTATTGTTTTAAAAGATGAAGCGAAGTTTTGAAATAATTAGTTGTTAAAGTGTCAGCTATGTTGCTAATTTCTCATCTTATTATCTTCTAATGTAAACATATTAACTAACACATTATTCCTTTTGTTTCTGTGCTTGTATTTTTTTCCGTCTTGATTCAGTGAAATTCATTACAAAATTATTTGTGGAGTGGAGGTGAGCTAAAAGACTATTTTTACTTTGTAGATGTAAACTTGTAACTTTTCTGTGTCTGGTGTTTCTTGATTCATAGGAAAAAAGTGTTTCAAAATTTTGTTGGTGATATTTGTTAAAATGTATTTGGTCTTTTCTCTTATTTCTAACTAAAGAGATAAAACTGGTGTTTCTTTGTGCTTCCAGTACATCTTTCCTAAAAGACATTAAAGGTTCAAGGAGATCTGAACTGTCACAAAATCAGTGTTAGAGGCTATAGATGGAGAGACAGCAGTTTGTGTAGAGCTTCAAAATAAGAAAAAAAAGCTATTTTTGAAGTCAGTCCATTCAAGACTACTGGCTGCAATTTAGCACTTCTTTCTAGATAGCTCTGCTGATGTGGGACTTGACCTAATACTCATAAAGGTTACTTGTAGTTTGTCAGTGTAGACATTAGATGAATTCTGTTTGGATCTTTTGCTGTGGAAGAAAGCCTTCAGATTTAAACTGGGCATCTCTGATAAACTGCTAAGCAAATACCAGGTACATTATAAAGTAGGTGAAAAGAGAAAGATATGATCAAAGACAGTCATAAAGAAAGTCTGGGTAGAAAGATAACCTGAGAAAATCATGGAGGTATGCTGTAGGGCATAGGTGAATTGAGTCTATTGATTTTTATATTTTGCACTATAACTTCTGTTCACAGCTAGATGGTGTTTCCCAGTATAGAGTGAACTTTTTGCTGTCACAGAGTAGAGTGCTATTTCTTACTCATTAATGTCTATTGTGTTCTGTTGAGTGAATGGGAACCAAGATCATCATTGTTTAAGTTGTATCAAAATGCTCAGTGAACTTTCTTAATTAAATGGCATTCTACTATCATCAGGAAACTGTATTGACTGAGGCTCAGAAGATAGACTGTTAGAATTCACACTTTAGCAATTTAACATAGCTTTGCTGAGGCCACTCTCATTTTAGTTTAGGCTACAAGTTCAAGGTGTGAAATTCTCGAACAAATAGGAATATTGTACACTGCTGATTTTGATAGGATTGAGCTCACAGGTTCTGTAAAGTATACACCCTAATTTCATGATTGCCCAGAGAGGTTGTGGAGTCTCCCTCATTGGAGATATTAAAGAACCACCTGGTTGCAATTCTGTGCAATGTGCTCTAGGATGACTGAGCAGGGAGGTTGGACCAGATGACTAACTGTGGTCCCTTCCAACCTTACCCATTCCGTGATTATTGAGATTTAAGGGGAAGGAAAACCTATTTCAGGTAAATAAATTCCACTTAACATGTATGAATTAATGACTCAGAGAGTGATGTTAGTAACATGCTCTTGCATTCAAAAATGCTTCAAATGTAGACACCAGGTAGATTCAAATCCTCAAGAGCTGTGTAAGTACTGCAGCATTGGATGTTACTTAAGAGAGGTGAATGAGACTAACTGTGGTTCCTACATAATGAACTGTGAGATGCTCAACTCCTTGATGTCTGAGACATTTTTGACTGATAAGCAATCAAAAATTAATTTCTCAGAAAAGCAATGAGCAAGAAAGTGTAGGTCTCTCCTTTGGGGTGCATGTTCTTTGGGGGTTTTTTTGTGTTGGTTTTTGGTTTTGTTTTGGTTTTGGTTTTTTTTGTTGTTGTTGTTTTGGGGTTTTTTTGGTGGTTTTTTGGTTTGGGGATTTTTTTTGTTTAGTTGGTTTGGTTTGGGGTTTTTTTGGTGGGTAGTTGTTTGGGGTTTTTTATTAATTTATTTTATTTTGTTTGGGTTGCTTTGGGGTTTTTTATATTCATCTTATTATCTGGGCCAGAGCAGCCAGGAAAAGGTTATCTAACTTGTTTGTCTACTAAAAGCTTATCTACATAATAAGAGTTTCCATACAATATCTGGGCTTCCAGAAAACTGCTTCTTGTGCAAGCAGTAAACATTAGGACACCTTTTCTTACCCTGACTTCCTTGCAAATTGATACAGATTAATAGATTTATCCTGTTATGGATATTAGAGGAACCTCTGTATGCTATATCTGATTGAGTAATGTTCTGCATTAGCCATTGCTCTACTTGGATCATATAGAGCTACTGTGGTTAGACTTCTGATATCTGCTTGTCCAAAATTAGCCTACCTATTTCTACAGAAGATTTCACTGTGCCATTAAGACAGGATTTAATTCCTCAAAGATGTTGGTCGACTTTGGAGTGAGTGAAAAATAAATCAAGAATTAAGACATTGCCTTGAAAGATCAGGGACCTATCTTGAGTACAGGAATATAGATCTGTAGTTAGTAAAGTTAATAAAGTTGCATCTTTTACTACAGGAAAAGACTTGTTTATCTGACTTTAAACATATGGCTATGAAAGAGCTGCAAATCCTTCATAAAACTTCAGTGAAGATATATCCATTAAGCAGTTAGGCAAATCAGCGGCAAGCTGATATTCTCACTTAAGATGAGATGAATTTTATTCAAGAAAGACAAATGTCAGCTGTAGTCAGAATGAGGTATGAATGGGTATCCATAAGGATTTAACATGACACTGTGTGGGTGGCATCTTTGTAAAACATGAATTTCCAATTTAAAAAAGTATGTCTTTCAAATGCCCTTGTCCTCAAACAAGTGCCTTGGCACAATTTAGTTAGTGGAAAATCACCTGTATCAAGAGCATTTCATGAAAGTAACAGTTTCAGTGTTTTTGTGGTTGTTGTTCTCCACCACTCCAACCTTCCCTCCTCTCTTTATTTTGACAAATGAGAACTTAATATGAAAAACACAGTGTATGAACAAAACCACTGGGAAGCAGATGATATTATAGAGGGTCAGAATTAATTTCTTTAACAGGGGTAAAGCTTTGCTCCCCACACAGGATCCTTGGCAGGATCTCTGGACATGGCAGCACAGGTGCAATGATATCCCACTACCAGAAGAGTGAGAGTTCAGTACAACCAGTTCCTGATTCTTAAAATAAAATTCACTTCTCCTGTAGTATGAGACTTATCTGTTACAAATAGTCTCTACTTCAAACAAGAAAGAGCATTGCCAAAATTTATTATCTCATTTAATTTAGTTGAACATATTGATTTTACCCATTCTTAAAAAGAATTAAGATTATGTAATAAATCTTACTAGAAAGTCTGTACTTTGGGTTAGTCTACAAGGTATTTCGTTCCTTCCTGGGATAAAATTTTGGATATCCTCAGGTAATCCATTTATATATGATTCCCAAACTTTGTTGCTTTTTTGTTTTGGTTTTCTGTTTCTTTTCTTTTCTTTTCTTTTCT
>VZRE01011178.1:0-20133 GCA_013396775.1 Cephalopterus ornatus | reverse complement strand
AATCACTGCCCTGGTCCTGCTGGCCACACGTTTCCCGATACAGGCCAGGATGTCATTGGCCTTCTTGGTCACCTAGGCACACTGCTGGCTCATGTTCAGCTTCCAGTCAATCCAGATTCCCAGGTCCTTACACTTTGGACATACATTTAGTTGAAATTAATTTACTCAACTGCCTACAAGTGGCTAAAGCTACTGCTGGACTGAGCAAACTGTGCATTGAGCTTCCCCTCACTCTTTTAGCCAGCCAACCATTTTTTGTATACAGAAGCAACTGTTGGCATGCATCTTTAACAGTCCGATAAAACAACGCAGAGAGGTAGAGATGAGAATATGTCGTGCCCACATCAGGGTGTGCAACTCAAAGATGTTGCACGTAGGCATGTCTGGGTCTATCGTAGTGCTCATGCTGAGAGCAAGGAACGTCTTAGGGAGCTCCTCTTGGAACAGGCTGGTAGGCAGAGGACTGAAAATTGCATTTGAAAGGAGCATGTACTGCTTGTTTTTATGGCAGGGTACAAAATATGTTAATGAAAACCCTTGCTAACGTCCGTACAAAAGACATAATATCAAGTAAATCTTGTTACAGTCCTTGAAATTAAATATTTCTTGTCCTTAAGCAAGGACACCACCCACCAATTAAGTCTTTAATCCATAGTGTCTTGCTAAATCAGCAATTACGGCAGCATGAGAGCTGCTGAAGTAGTCAGTCCAACAATGGCTTTATCTGGAAGAGCACAGCTTTTACAGTGAGGGCTACAAATATCAGCCAAACTTTTTAGTGACACAGATTGCCAGTATGCCACTTACTTCTATCCAAGAGAATAAAGATGTCTTCTAAATAACTGGATCAGATTATGAAGCTGACAGACATTAATCTTCCCTCTTGGCTTGGTCTCACAGCACTCCCTGAAATTAGACAACAAAACTGAGATGTAGGAATATGACTGAAGCAGCTATAAAACTGCAGGCAACCATGGTGTAAAAGATTTCAGACCTTGTCAAACCCAAAGAAAAAGCCTGTTCAAAAGCAGACACATTACCAAATACTTGACTTCAACAATACTCTGAGGCAGTGGCAATGCGCATTCCTATGAGATATCTAACTTCAGCATAGTAAATTTTGTTATTTAAACAAGGTGTCATATAGGGTATAGTTTCATTCTAAATAGAATGTCTTTCATAATTCCAGGCATAAAGAAGAGCAATTTTCACGTGACCATTAGGCAGTACAAAATACTGGCTAAAATGGTAAGCAGAAAAGCAAAGCTAATTTGTACCTTCAAGTGATAGAAATACTGGAGTTATCTCAGTCTCACACACAGGCTTGAGGGAGATTGCTCTTGAAAATGTAGTACGTTATTATAAGTTTTTATTTCATGGTCATAGCCAAAATAATTTTTTATGTGAATAACATTTTGTTTTGAAACTAGAATGTCAGATTGCACCTTTCAATATATTTTTCTCCTTAATTAAGTAAAATACCAACAAGGAAGAATAGTTGTGTGTAAACATTGAAATCCTACATTAGCTCTTTAATATGCAAGAGATTGTATGGTTTTGGTGTGGATATAGTGATGAAAATAGAAATAGAAACTGCAAGTGTCTATTATTGAGATAATTTTAGTCATATAGTAATCATTGTTTATCCTCCTTGAACAAAAGAAAACCCCAAATATTTTCTGGAATTTAAAATATGCTTTATTATAACTACATTAGAGATGAATAGATACGAAGAAATTTAGGCTCCTGAAACTTTCAAAAGTAAGAATAATTCCCTTGAGAATTTCGCTAATCAACTTCTTTTTGTTTTTCTTCCTAAATGACGTCTTTTTAAGGAAATTGTTAGTCAGAACCCACTTTTTGATGTCTTCATAGGCTTTTTGGGGGTGGGGTTTTTTTAAAAAGACCCCTTACATATTTATGTAACTTTAATTAAGATATTTCCTTTTTTAAGTTTTTATGAAAATTCTCTAGGAGTTTGCCTCCTGTAATTTTGCTTGCCAATTGCATAATTGAAATTTCTAGTTTTCAAAACTCCATAAGTTTCCTGAAAGTAATATTCAGGTCATCCTAAAAGGTCTTTCAGTGAACATGAAATTATCTGAGAAGTCTGCACTTCCAGAAAATATGTACATAAATATTACCAGATGTATAGTGAAGACAGACATACTGATTATTATTAAAAGAGAGTGTAATGTGTCTTTTTGTGGTCTTGTTACATTCTTTTCCTTTCTCTCCTTTTTGACTTTGGTAAGATTTGTAGTTATTTCTCTATTTATAGTTACTTCTCTGTTTGGGCAGTAGATAGAAAGAGATCTGTGTTCATCACTAAACACCGTGCTCACTATTTCAATCCTTCGCTGCTGAAGTCTTCGTTTCCTGAAGACAAATGACTCATTATTTCAGGCACAACACCCATACAACAAAGTGCAATGTTTAGAATAAATAAATTTCACTCTCACTGTTCCATGCTAACCTGAAATTTTGATTAGGTCATGCTGTGTAGCTGGTTGATAAATGTCTGGTTAGTGTTATGAATTAGCAGGCCTCTCTTTTGGAGCAGACAAATGCCTGCAAGGTAACCTAAATAGCAGCACTGGGATGACGAGGGCCAGAACCACTAGTTGAGCCAATGGCTCTGTTGAGCACCAAAAAGGCCTTATTTACTATTTGGATTTTCTGTCCTTTCTACCACAGTGAGACTATTTGGCTGTTTTTTTCCCTACCTGCCAACAACATATGAAAAGGCAGCCTGTGGCATCAGCAGACTGTAATGAGGAGCAGCCTTGCCAGACCTCACTTCTGCCTGGATCCCGCAGCAGGACCACTGGCCTGTGTCCCTGTCCCCATCCCCTTCCAGGGGGTGTCGTGGGATTCAATTCCAGCCCGTCTTTGCCCACTGTGTGTGGAAGCTGTGGGACAGTGGGTGAGGGCACAGTCTTGTCTCCCAGCTCACTCTCCCTCACAGAGCGGACCTGTGGCCCTGCAGGGCAGAGAATAATGAAATGATATTTTGCCCAGTATCTTTGAAAATTGTACTAATTTTGCAGCTGAACAGAGAATATGCTTTAAAATTAAGAAGAAAGAATGAAAAAAAACAGGAGCCAGGGAAAAACTAGGGAAGGGGGGGAGAAGACAGAGGGAAAGAGGGAAGGGAAAGGGAGGAGTGGGTGGGGAAGGGGAGGGATGGGGGAAAAGAAAAAGAAAGAAAAAAAAAAGAAAAAAGGATAAAGGAAATAAAGACACTGCTACTTTCTGGTAAAGATGATCTTAAGCAACAGGTTAGTCTAGGACACATTATGATACCAGTTTATATGTGCTGAGAATAGAGTTCCTTGATTATATTGGTTGAATCCAGATGCTGAATTTTTTTTTCTTTCCTTTTCAGACAAGAAATGCTATTAATGTTTCTATCACAGTCTTCATCTCATGCAAAAACAACAAAATGTCATAATTCTTCATGTTTTTCCATAAGGAAAAATGACCATGTATGGGAACAATAGATAGTGTAAAAGGTAACCTGCTCTTTCCAGTCTTATTACAGTGCTATATAGATGCCCTTATTGAAGGCAGATGACAGTGTTGGTATCTTTGGTTCCATTATACACTAAAAATGGTAATCTTGTAGTAACTGAATATGTTGGGTTTTTTCTAAAAACTGTCCTAGGCAGGAATATAAATGCCATTAATATTTTAGTTCTGAATCTGAGCATAATTTTATAAAGATTTTAGATTTTGAACCTACTGATGTGTCTAATAAAGTGACCTAATTCTTATTAAATGAAAAACTTCCCTTCTTGGGTGGCATAAAAAGATGAGGTTAAAGTGAATATAAGATTTTTGATTAGAATAAAACTGGTTTAAAGTTTATAATTTCTGTAACTAGAAACTTTCTGCACAAATGAGTAGCAGCACAGGCATACAGTCTTGATGTACTCAGATGAGAATTTCTCTCATTTCAGAACAAAAAAGTGCTCACGTGATTTTTACGGAAAAAGGAGCTACAAGAAAAGGCAACGTTTCTATAGCAACAAAACTTTCTTGTTTCCTGTTCCTATTTCCCACTAATTGGTTTCCTCTGAGCCAGTTCTGGCATTTTTGAAACCAAGAAAAAAAGAAGGACAACAAAAATTGCCACCTGCAATTGTGCAGGTAATTCTTCAAATGTGCCTATCAGGCTGCAACTTGTTTCAAAGTCATGTAATTAAAGATCACAAAATACCTGTCAGGGCAGAAATGGTGTTATAACTTTTTTCAGTGTCGCCACAATCTTTGTACTTCTGGAAAACAGAATAGATTAAATTCAAATCAATATACAGAAAATATCCTGTGGAAAATAATTTTTGCAGTTGGATACATTAAAAAAAAGGGAAAAAGTAATTTCTATACTTAAATATCACTTTTCTCCTTACTGATTTAGTTCATATCCTTTAGATTTGCTTCATTTTGAATTTCTATTAATGAAATTTCCTCTTCCCTGACTTAGATAAAAATCTGCTTGTACCTATTCAGAATGAATGGATGTTATATTCTATTTTGTTCCTGGGACGCACTCCTAAATATCCACACAGCTATCCCTTTTACATTACTTCTTGCTCTTCTACGGTATAATGTCTACAATAAGTAAGTAAAGTTTCTACGATACATGTATAGAAACCTTCACTGGTGCCTGATCTTTCTGCAAGATGAATAGCAATTTATTTTTATAGCCTATTACTTATTTGTGATACCAGTACAAAGCTCTCCAGCTGTCAACATCACCTCTGGCAGTACAATGAAGGCTATAATTGAAGAACACCTTTTAAATAATGTTAAGAGTTACAGTGGAAATCCACAAGAAAGAAAGGAAGGAAATTAATTTATGTTCTGGTTTTAGTTTTGAGGGAGTTTGATTGTTTGTTTGTTTGTTTGGGTAGTTTTGTTCTTAAAATTAATTCGGGAAAACAAATCTAAAGCATTAGATTGCTGGCCAAGTTTGATGAATTCCTTTTATAGGGGTTATTTGAAATTAGCTCAAATATCAAGCACAACCTTCCTACTAAATTATTTTAAATAATGCTGAAATAGCTAACATTCACATACTATAACAGACTGAAAATGGAGAGATAATTAAAGTTCAGCTCTTGCTCCTTGAACCACTTGGCCCCAAACTGGAATTTACACTTATGCAGCAGGAAATATGTATCAACCATAAGTTCGTAGTAACAGAAAATGAGCTTTCCATGCAGAGAATAATAATATTGATAATATAGTATTATTAGGCAAATGGGGTATTTATTTTTGTGCCTAAAAAATAATTGGTTTTCCTTAGAAAAGGGGAGTTTCCAAGACTCATGAACTGCTGTTCAGCTGAGGAGCTCTGGAAATTATGCCAAAACTTTTTAGCTGCCTCAAAATGCAGCAAAGTGTCCAAATGTGAACAGGTTTATGAAGTATCTCTATTAATAATCTTAAAAATCCTTGCTTCTTTTAGAGACTTACTGCATGTTAAACTGCATGAAAATTCAATAGGAGCTGGTGCAGACCTGTGTGCCTTTTAAAGTCTTTCCAAATACCTATTATCAGCAAAACCTTGTCTGCATGTTATGCATACATTGCATATTTTAGAAACTCTTGCCTTTAAAACCTGAACAAAATTTAATGAGACAAGTATTATCTTGAAACTGTTTTATATATCCCCCTTTTAAGTAATTTTGCCATGAAGTTATTACATGTACTAGCATAAAAGGACAAACCATTTACTTATAAATGTATTCCTTTACACATAAAGCAACTTCCCTTTTCTTCCCTGTTCTCTCCCTCCCCCATTTCAAACCATTCATAATCTACCTCCTTTAATTAATCTAAATTGTTACAATTCTTCAAAAATAGGATGGTTGAAAATGAACAGTTAATCAGGGGACATAGTACAGTAAGTGTTATATTCTTAGTGTTTTTTAGGAAAGGAATGGTAAAGTTATTTTCGAGTTTGAGAAACAACCTTTGCAGTGAATAAATATAATCTGAGGAGACAGAATTGCTCTGCAAAGCAAAATTACTTCTAAAGGTTCTGCCACCACCTGGAGAACTAAGGAGATGTGTTTTCATGTCATTATCATCTTTGTTTGGGCTTCCAGAAGCCTTGCCTACTCTGGGCTTCCATAGTCACTGCTGTCTGCTTTTTTATAAAACATTGGTGATTACTAACTAGCACTTTAAACAAAAAAATGTGTATACATTAATTAACTAAGCACTACATAAGTTCCTGGCTGGGTGAAAGGAGAGGTCTCCTGTCACTATCTTAGATTTTCTTTCTCTTATTTGCAGGTCAAAATATGTTTTAGTAAAGTGTAAAGTCATAAACATTCACTGTGTAATTTTCATGACACACTAAACCTAACATTTAGTAACAAAAATATATAGGTATTGTTGAAAGATGCTTAGCAGAATCCATTGTGGATATATAAGAAAGTTAGTGACTTTGAGAAATGTTTATCACAGAATATGTCGAGTTGGAAGGGACCCACAAGGATCATCGAGTTCAGCTCTTAGCTCTCCACAGGACTATCCCCAAAAGTCACACCATGCACCTGAGAGTATCATCCAAATGCTTCTTGAACTCTCTCAGGCTTGGTCTGCAAGGTAAAAAGCTTCGTAAATGAAGCTTCATGTACCTCTAAATCTTATTCTTAAGACTTAATGCAAGAAGGGATATGGAATAACTCAGGTCAGTCCAGTCTAATATAAGCAGTGTTCATTTTTGCTGGTTTTTCTACAGAGGAACCATTTTACTAAATGAGTTTGTGCAGAGGTGATGGTGGGGAAAAAAGACTAAGCATCTTGCTGCCAGATGCTAAGACAGAAGCATAGAAGTGAATTGAGGCATAGCCCTAAAGTCTGCAGGAGACAGGTCTGACCTTTAGCCATGCGCACTGCTATACAAACAGTTCTGTAATGAAAGAGAACCTTTTGTCATGGAAGAAGAAGTGTACTTTCTTTGGGATATATCATCAGCTGCAGAACTTCTATGTGAACACCATTCAGGTCTAGCAATTTGTAATTGATCTTTTATCAGTTTCCCCTGTTCTGTTGACACTGTTGAGAAAAAATGATTCTGAATATTTTATTTTTTTTTACACAGGTGATTGTTTAATAGCCTTGGATTAGCATGTTTTCCCATAATTTTGACTAGGCACTGTTTGAATCCATTTATTTTTTTTGGTGACTGCAGCACTGTTTGCCAAAGACAATTTAGTTATGCCCCTTTTGTTTGTACAGAACATCTCTCCAGTTATTCTCTTGCGCTGTTCCCTTGGACCAGTGTGCATGACACCCGAAGAAATCGACTGCCTTATCTGATCCTTTAATTTTCTGTTCAAACATACTTATTTTGGTGTAGTTTCCATTTTTACTTGGAATCATTAGATAGACTTTTTTTCGTCTCCAAAAATATTGAAATTGAATACTTTACAACCACACGGGAGCCTTTTGTTAGCATAGCTTAAATAAGAAATGTTTTGCCAACTCTTAGCTGCTCCTAACAAGCGAGTTTATGATGCCTAAAAGTGTTAGTCCCTGCATTACATTCTTTCCTAACACTGTGGGTTGGTTTTGGCTGGGGTAGAGTTAATTTTCTTCACAGTGGCTGGTATGGGGCTGTGCTTTGGATTTGTGCTGAGCACAGGGTTGATAATACAGAGATGTTTTTGTTGTTGCTGAGCAGGGCTCATACAGAGCCAGGGCCTTTTCTGCTTTTCACACTGCCATGCTGGTGAGGAGACTGGGGGTGCCGGGGAGGTTGGGAGGGGACACAGACGGTACAGGCAACCCCAACTGACCAAAGGGATATTCCAGACCATATGACATTATGCTCTGTATATAAAGCAGGGGGAAGAATCAGGAAGAGGGACACATGTGGAGTGTTGTTGTTTGTCTTCCCAAGTAACCACAAGGGTTGATGTGGCCCTGCTCTCCTGGAGATGGCTGAACACCTGCCTGCCCATGGGAAGCAGGGAATTAATTCCCTGTTTTGCTTTGCTTGTGTGCATGGCTTTTGCTTTCCCCATTAAGCTGTCTTTATCTCAACTCGTGAGTTTTCTCACTTTTACCCTTCTGATTCTCTCCCTGATCCTACTGGTGCGGGAGTGAGCGAGCAACTGTCTTGGTTGCTGACTGGGTTAAACCACAACACACTGTTCTAGTCTATCTACATTGAGCAGAAGTCACCTTTTACTCTGTAATAATATAGCAGAATTTTCCTCTTGTTTTCCATACTTTTCAGTACCTCTTACGAAATTAGTTGGAAAGCCCCAGTGCTATTCCTCACAGTCCCATGTTATCACACTCCAATCTGACCTGGATTTATAGTGTAATATTTTAATGATATAGTAGATATAGTCTTCCGGTTTGTTTGGGTTTTTTTTTGATTTTTTTTTAAGATATAGTATAATTTTTCTTTCAAAATGATCTGTACAGTCACGATAGGATGTCTTTGTATGTAAAAAGTTCAACAAACTACTGCCAGATCATCCCACTGGGCAGGTAAGAAGTCTCCAGACTACAGAATAACGTAGAACTTCCCTTCAACAAATAGATGTGATCTACTCTGTAAGTGCTGAAAGAGAAATAAATGGTGACTACTCAGATTCATCTCAGCTAATTGGTTAGCAATTCTCCACCAGGAAGAATTTTGTATACCTCAGAACAGCTACAATTTTCTGTACAAGATTGTGCCTCCATATGCTTGATTATTCTTAGTACTCTGCTCACTGGATTAGCATTTTCCTGGGAGTTTCAAGTCCCCAGTTTATCATAAATCTCAATTTGATACCACTCAAGCTCCAGAGATAAAAATGTGTAAAAGCTGTGAGGGTATGGTCCACTATTGCTACAAAATCCCTTTAGCTACACGTATTCATATATTAATCAATGTGACTGGCACCAGAAGTGTCAATACACTGTAGAAAAAATTGCAGCAACAAATATTAATAAAAATTCATTTCCAAATATCCTTCTTAATTGTCTTTCTCAGTCACACGTTAAATTCTCCAAAAAGGCTTAATTTTAGATCTTATTAAAGAGATTACCAAGTATTTCCTGAGTGAAATAGTTCATTAGCTTGCTTCAGAGCAATTTCTGTTTGTGCTTCTTTGCTTAAGTACCAATACTGGCTACTAGTATTTAGTATTGATTGACTTGATTTGAAGAACCTCTGCAATATTCAGACCGACACTTTACTCATAAAGGTTAGTGAACAGGTTAGAGATTATGACAGAGGACAAAGCAGTGCACTTCTCCACTCTAAGGGGACATCTATAGCCAAGTTTACTTTGTGATTCTTAGGATTAAACAACTGGATAGAGGGAATACAACTGTGTGCTATTCTCTCCAAGTGGAGGAGGTGCCGTTCTTTGATCCTGCAGTGTTAGTAGTCAAGAAAAATGGGGTTGCTTCCATTTGTGCTGAGTCAAGTTCCACTTATAAAGGCCTGTCAATGAATCAAATCTAAAGAACACACTTAGAACAAAAGAAGTGTATAGGATGGAAGGAAGCCTATAAGAAAGATGGAGAGAGAATTTTACAAAGAAATGTAATGACACAACAAGGGGAAATGGCTTCAAACCGAAAGAGAGTAAGTTTAAATTAGATGTTAGGAAAAAAATTCTTTACTGTGAGGGTGGTGAGGCAGTGGAACGGATTGCCAGAGAAACTGTGGATGCCTCATCCCTGCAAGTGCTCAAGGCCAGCAGGTGAGATGGGACTCTGAGCAACCTGGTCTAGCGAAAGGTGTCCTTGCCCCACAGCAGAGGAGTGGGAACTAGGTGACCTTTAAGGTCCCTTCCAACTCGGGCCATTTTACAGTTCTATGACTTGTCCTCAAAATGTAAGGCCTAATATTTGGCCAGACATTCTAAAGCTTTCACTATCAAAAGAGCAGGAGAGTCCAGTGGTTAAGTGCTGGGAAGGTGAAAGATAAAAGGTACAAACAAGAGATTACAGCTCTCCAGTAGTACTGTAAAGACACTGTCCTCCAAATACCTAATGTAGCTCATTATGAGGCATAACTACACCTCAACATAGAAAAATAAACATGTTGTGTGTTTATGGGTACACACATATTTGTCTATTATTAGGAAAAAAAAAAAAAAGGCAAGTTGCTACCCAGAAAATAAAACAAAAAAAAACCAAAACACAGATGAAACACATTATCAGTCAGTAACATTCTCAGTGAAATAAGCTATCAATGAAACACCATCAAATCAGCTATAGAACCAGTTCAGTGAGACTACAAAAAGTCATTATTGAATTAATTGGACAATATTTGATCAGCCTTATCAGCATCTATAGTATTTCTGATGTGCCAGTGACTTCCAAATAGGTGAGTTTTTGAAGTCTGGAGCACAGCCACGTAGGTATTTTGTATACCTAAGATCACATACCTCTGAACGTTTTACTTATTATTAGTATTTAACTCTTGTAGCACATAAATGGGTGCTTCTAATCAGTTCTGCAAAAAAGTTATTACATTAACAAACCTAAGGAAATTGAAACATCTGGAATTGGAGACAAAGCGTACACTTTGTAGTTTAGTTTTTTCACTTGTTAATATTTTTATCTTGCATTTAGTAAAATGCTTAGTACTTTCCTACTTAGCATATTTTTCAAACTTCCTGTTCCTGAAGTAGAATGCTTTAGTAATTTCAGGTATTTCATTTTTCTTCTTTAGGATTCATGTCTGAGGAAGTTTCAAAATATCAGACTTTTAAAATACCATTCTGCTTTTATGTTATTTTCCTAAGAACAATTTACAACCGTTTTTTTTCCTTTACTTCAGTTCTTGGCAGTCTTATGCCTTTTTCTGTTGGTTTTAGCACCTGCCTTTAAAATATATGCACATTTGATTTCATTGAGTGCACACCTCTTTTCAGTTTAACATGATGGAGGAAGAATGCAGTTAATTTTGTGATTTTATTGTATCAAGGCCCAGAGAGTTTGTCACTCCCAAACAAAAATAACAAACTTGTTTTCATCATCCACCCTACTAAAAAAACCTCCAGTTTTTCATGGTGGTAAAAGGGTGGTAAAAACCATTTTACAGCCTAGTTTTTGGCATCATTCTCCTCGCTTTTCAGAAGAGCTGTGCATGAGGTAGCACACGTGAAGTGCGATCCAGCCGCGCAGCCAGCAGGTGTCCCCCCTGCACACACCCTGGATCCACATCCATGTCCATGGGGATTGCGGTGCGGGGAGGGGAAGAAGGGACACAGATATCGTGAGCTTCATTTCTGAAAGGCGAGAAATAAAGGGAAATATAACGGAATTTAACGCAATTCAAGGTTTCCCAAGTCCTTTCAAAAAGCTCCGTGCCATAGCAGAAAGTTTGGGAAAATAAGGTGTTTCCCCAGTATAATTCCTACCCTCTCCTGAGCATATTCATAGTTTTTTGCTGAGCATGTACTGCAATACTCAGGCCCTAGAAGGAGCCACAAGCAGCACGCCTGAGACAGCCCCGTCATGTTTGTCACGTCACTAATAACCGATAGCCAGAATTAGATTGAGAAATACTTCAGAATATACTATCAAAAATTTTTGCATTTCCATGAAACTTGATTTTTTTTATTTAATAAATCTGTTCTAGTGAATACGTTTGACAGCAGCAATGTTCATTACAATGGCAAACTAGCTACGAAAAGCAGTGTGGTTTTAATTAAAACTAATTTATTAATAACAACTGTAAGCTTTATTTTGTTTTCAAATTATTGTTGAAACATAAAACCCAACTTAACCTTCGCTGGCTTTAAAGCCTTTATATATCCACTTCGTTCTGAAATTTTACCCATTACTGCCCTCAGAGTTCTGTCCTGAGTTTTGTGTATGAAATACACCTGGATTTCTAAAAACCCTAAAGGGCCATGTGAAGAAGTGCCCATGGAAAGAGTGCTGCCGGCAAAAGGCTGAAGGAATAACAGCCACACACAGGCCCCAAGAACAGGGGGAAGCAAATAACTGGAGCAGGTTTGGAAAATGTAAACTGAGAAAGGATGTGATTAGCGTGGGAGGAAATATGGGACAAAAATATGGGAAGGAAGTGCTGGAGAGTGAGAGGAGCTTTACGAGCTCACAAGTGGGCTGGTGAGAAGGAAGTCCGGGATGGGAAAATTTGTGTGGGAAGGTGCTGGAATGAGGATGAGAAAGAGGGCGTAACAGAGGACAGGTAGGACAGGAAATGTTTAAGCCCTGATCTAAAGGGAAAGGATTGGCATATGGGACAAAAATGGTATGAGACCAAGGGACGGATTTGCAGCTTCACTACCTCAGCCCCTTCTTTTTTATATATTAGAATTAAGTAACCGTTCAAGCCTTATATAGAGCTTTCATATAACCTATAAAGTCTTCAGTGTCAGCAATGGGGTAGCTGAAGATAAGTTCATACAGGCAAAGCCCTGACACATTGAACCCAAATAACTTAATTTGAAATGAGGATTATGATACACAGCCTCCATTGTAAACCTCAGAGCCACATTCACCATCAGCACGATCTTGTTATAGCAGCTTATAAAAAACCACAATCCTTGAAGCACCTGATACATTTACTTTGTTTAAGACTGACAATAATGGAGAACTCTCAGCATTTAGTGGCTTCTTTTAGAAGTGGACAGAATGCATTCTATCCATACCCAACAAAACATCAGAGAGACAGCTAAAAGAAACACTAAATATTGCAAGTTTGTTGAAGAATGTGGCTTCAGAAGAAGAAAAGTCATTGTTAAATTCAGATTGGAGAATTATTTCAGTTCAAAAAATGCTTCCATGCGAAGTCAAGAATATTTCTGCTTTGACAAATATTTTTTTCTTTCAGAATGATCCTTTTAATTGTTAGCTGCATTCTTTTTTTAAAAAATGTAACTTTTTTTGAAACATTTGTTGAATACTTCAAGCTGAAGAAATCATTTTGAGTCAGAAAGCTTCCCACTGCCCTTCAAAAAGCCTTGTGATTTTTTTTGTTGTGGCTACTGAACTAAAAATGCCAGTAACTGCAGATGCGTAGATGGAGCAGACAGTAGCAAAGTCATATGCTTTGGAAGGAGTTTAATGCACCTTTTCATCTACCACCCCTGCCCACCAGCCTTCTCAGTCTTTACATCCACACCAAAAAAACACAACAAAACCAAACAACAAAAACAAGAGCAACAACAAAACACCAAACAAGCTTTTACAAGTTCTGAAATAATTTAAGATCCCCATGTCCAGGGACCATCTGGGAGGCAGGGATAGAAACCAACACCTACATCATAGGCTGAGCTTGAATGAGGCTCCTGGGCTCATGAGCAGGGCAAGGATGAATCCCAGGTGAGGTTGGTTAGGGCCAATAAGTCCCATTAGCACCCTCAGGGCTCTGACAGTATTCTGCAACAGATGAATTGTGATTAAACATGCCTTTTTTTTTCCCTAGCTCACCGCTGCTAACTTAAATAACAGCAAAAGAGCCTAATATTTCTTACTTAACATTTGTGACACACCAAAAGTATGCAGGAGTCATATGTCTAAAGTCACATCTAGTGTTTTTTTTATTTAATTGGATTTGCAACTGAACCCTCAACTAGGCTGTTGAGTGCAAGATATTAAAAGTCATTGGAGCCTTTTGCAGTAAACAGATTATTTGAAAATTCCATAAGGGTATATTAGAAGAGTGCAATGTTTAGTTATTTTAAAAGCTAGCCTGGCTGCTGTATGCACACATAGGACTAAATTAGTAAAGGTTTGTTTAAATGTCTGCAAACTAAGAGATATCACAAAGCAAATAATAAAATGCCTAAGCACCCTATATCCTTTAGCAGTTAGCTTTATAGATGGTTTTGAAACTCTTACTCAGCAACCTCTCTGAATCTGTCAAGGGCTAAATATTATTAGAAATTGGCTATAAGTGTAGAGGTTACTTTGAAAAATAGCCTTATTTTCTTTAGACATTTATGTCCCTCTGTATCTTTACTTAAATGCAGGATGATTTCAAAGTAGTGCCAATAAGGAAATACTTCACTGTTCTAAACATTACGAACCTTTCTGGAAACATGTCAAAGAACCCTCACAAAAGCATTGTTTTTTTCTTTTACTTACACTACTGCAGTTTCAAGTCTCAGATTAAACCCATAAACAATAATTATATATTACTACTATATAGTTGCCAGTGTTCAAGACCCAAAGAAGCAGGGAAGATACTTCTTTGTCCTGTTTTATTTCATGAGAGGGCTTTTTGTTTGTTGTTGTTGTTTTTTTAATCCTGTCTTTTCTGACCACTTTTTATTTTTCCAGGCCAAATCTCTTGACTGGGTTAAATACATGATCTAAATAACAGCTTATTTATCGTGCTGTTTGGTGATGGATGCTTGGTGATTGCCTCCTATTCTTTTCTGACTGTAAAACTGAATTAGATTCTACACCGTGCAAATGTGCACAATACACATTGTAATGGCAGCTGGTGGAGAGCTGCTGTAGCCAATTCTGAGTCTTTTTCCAGCCACAACTTCTGTTTCTTGTCTTCTATGTTTAGTTCTCTGCCACCCCTCCTCCCAGCCAGCACCCTAAAGAAAATGTAAAAAGTACCAGGCAAGGGCACCAGCTGGTCCTATTTTCTGTCCACAGATATTCATAGTCTCTGATTGGAGTCGTGGTCCCCTAAAAGCCACATTTACACAGGAGAAAAAGAAAAAAAAAATCACTATACCTTTTTATCACAAAAAGTTACACAGTTTAAAAAATAGGCTCGTGTAATTCTTGTTCCAAAGATGATCCTTTTTGAAATAATAAAATATCATTTTCCAAAACATTAATGCATATAAAATATTTATACCTGTACAAACATGGTATAAGTATGTAGCAGTATGACTTCGGTAACTTTTCCATATGGCTGTTTTCCTGGAAGGAATGAGCTGCTACCCATCTGTAACTAAAAGATGTTTAAACTTAGAAGCTCTTTTATTGGTATTTTTAACACCAAAAGTGTTCTTAATCGTTATAGATATTTTTTGCACAGTAAGGAATCACAAGACTAGAAGTCCCATGAAATTTGTGCATGAAACATAAAGGAATACAAAAAATGTAACTTCAATCCGTAATTCTGTTTTTTGTTTATTTAGGTGTCTGCTTTCTTTGTGGATTGATTTTGATGGGTTTTTTTAAGGTTCAAGAGGTCTCTAAGCAAAAGGACACAGGCTTTTAGTTTTAGACCTCTGATTGTTTTCTCGTTCATATTAAGAAGTAGTTGTCTGAGCCGATACATGCAGGTTCCATTTTTTGATTTCCTCATGTAATACAACCTCATGTGATCTACTCTTGGTCAATATATGACACTACATGCCTTGCTGTGGCCACATAAGTGATGGGCCAAAGGCATTTTTGCAGACTGCTGAAAGGTGACTGACCATGATTGATTAATTTACTGTTCAATGGTGTAACTGTTAAATAGATTCTCTCTTTTCAGCTGCCAGTTTCTTACAGTTATTGAGACAGCAGCTGAACGACTTTCCCCCATTCTCCTTGGTGAATTAACGCTTTATTTGGACTGCAAAAATGGTGTATATTTCTGAAATTCTGTGACAAGAGTAATGTGTTTGCTTCACTGCAGGTCTAAGGAAAGGTTTTACTTTCTCCACACATTTATCATTCCTAGCGTAAAGAAAGGCTTCAAGAACACTTTTTGCTGCCTAGGGTTTTTAAACATAAGTTCATTTGTGTTTCCCTGTCTAGCAGCTTAATTTCTGCCTCTGCATTTTCTCATATACTGTAGAATATAGAAGTTTTACCTCTACCCCCATTCTGGGGGCCTTTTTAATATTCAAAGACTTGTATTTACAATTTGGAGTTGGAATTAACTAATTTTTTTTAAAATACAAAAAATATTTTTTTATGCCTTTAAACATTGAAAAAGTTTAATCTTAAAAGAAGTCTTCCAAAATAGGCAATTTTGTTCTCTTTATAGAGACCGTTTTGCCTTTCTCGATAAAAGAATAAGGAAAAGAAAGGAAGAAGTATGAATTTGAATCTGTAACTCATACTGTCGGTTGTCTGAGGCCATCTCTTCACATACAGCCCTGGATCTTCCATGCAGTCCATGCTTCTCAGTGTTCTTTTTCCTTTTTGTGATCTCTTTTCATCCCTGAGACACAAGAACTTCTGACGCAGTCACCTCCACCAGCTTTGTGATCCTTCCCCTACCCACTGGGAATTTTGCAGTACTGCTCTCTGGAAGCTTTGGTCCCATGTTATAGAAAACCTTGTGTGAAATGAATTTGTTAAACTCAAAAATCCAGCCTATGCATCCAATTTTCTACAGTTCCCAGTTACCTCCATTTTCCGATACAATAACCCTTTATTTCAGTAGCTCAGTGTTTGTAATCTTTATAAGGAGCGTCACTTTTCATCAATACATTTCGGGAAAGAAACCCTTTAGTAAAAACTGGTAACAGATGCAGAGATAAATTTACATTCAAATATAATGATCACACCAAGTTTCTGGCGTTATCACAGCAGTCTTATTTGCGGTGTCATACTGAACAGTGTACCAATTAGGGTACCGACGGTTTTATTTTCCTGTCCTCCATCACCCACTGATCCTTTCCTTGGTGGTCACTTTTCGTTAGATTCATTGTTTGGTAACTTTGCTAAGTACCCAGTTTCTTAATATTATACACCTTGGTTTCTGTGTATGCTTCATAATGCTCAAACTTCCTGGCCTTTTGTGAAATAGATGGTGACTGCAGCAAGAGTAAATGACACGCTGAAAAAAAAATTTACTGGTCTCATTTGTCTGGAACATTTCTCTCCCTGATCTCTTTATGATCTTCACAAATATTTGCAAAGGTAAAGCATGAAATCCAATGAAAGGGTTGGAGAGGATATAAGAAGAGCAAATTTGTCAGTTTAAAGCCTCACATCCAACAATGCGCTGTAAGCTGTCTGCACCATGTTTAAATTGAAAGCAGGGGAGCAAAACATTCAGAACATACTGATGATAAAGAACAAAACAGACTATAAACAGGAGACACCTAGAGACAGCAATTCTGAAACTATAATTTTCCTTTAGTATATCTAAAAGAGAACAATCATTTCTCTTCCTTGACACTAGCAAAGCACAATTCTGATTCACTGAAAACTCAGACTCTGTTCTGATCATCTGTATGTAGGTTTTAGTCTTAAGTGATACTGTAATTACCGAGTGCTTTAAGAATCAAATAGACAGTTATTCTGCATGCTTTGTCAGAGGATACTGAAGATGAACGTCTCTGACCTATAAAAGATGAAATGAAGGAGGAATGTTATCTGCATTGTAACAGGAATAATTAGTTAGGACATGTCATCTTTGTCAGACATAGGAAAAAATTCTCCCAACTTGGCATCACCTCATGTATTCCCGCTATTCTGGTCATCTTTTCATGAATCTTAACTTCAGCTGAGCAGAGTTATCCTGGCGTATTCTACCATAAATATGTTTAAATGGTCCTATGTGAACTCAAAAATCCAGTGAGAAATGAGTTGGAAAGAAGACGGTGAGACGATCCATTTTAGGGAGAATTGTGCTGGAATCTCCAGACTGCAAAACACACTAATGGGGGCTCAGCATCATTGGAAAAGACATGGTAACTCAGACCTAAGTCAAAGGCAGCAGTGACAGCAGCAAGAGGCATATTTGCTGAATACTGAAGAGCAGATTCCATTCCCAGAGATATGAAAATAGAAAAGAAACATGAGGCAGAAAGTTATGGGGTATGCAGGTGGTGTAAGGCACTTTACTCAGTAAAATGAGAGAGACTGATCTTTCAATGTGTTTAAGAAATAATCTTATCAGGATATACTCCTATTGAAGAGTAAGGCATCAACTTTCAATCTCCAAGTAAAAACATTATAACAATTTTATTCTGCCAGAAAACTATATTTAATAAAATCCCATATGAGTGCACTTTTATTTTTTCTTATTGTATGTAATCTGAAGAATGGACATGTATGTCTCTGTCTTGTCTTGCTATATTTGATCTATAAGCAAGCAAAAAAAACCCACCAAAGCACTTAAAAACAACAGTTCTATGCTAAATTACTAACTAACTAACTAACTAACTAATTATTCTTGATATAATTTTATGGCTACAAAAATGACAGGATGCCACCCAGTGTTTATAGGAACCTAGGGGAATCTATAAACTTGGAATTGTATATGGAATTTTTCCAGCTCCACCTCTCACTGCAGACCATCCTGGAGTCCCAATTACCAGGCCACTTGAGGATTCTTCAAATGCTATTGCTTTAGAAGCTACACTTCACAGTCCTTGATTGATAGGGTGAGAAGTTACATCAGTGAAAAAAGCTTCTTGATTTATGCTGAGAACTCAGCTCATTTACCTCAACATTAGAACTGTACATCACCTAAAACTTCTGCATGGAAGTGGCAGAAACAATACAAGGCATTATAGGTGACAGGTGTACTTTTGCTCTCAAATTTCACTAGATCCCTATGTGTGAACAACTGAATGAAGCCAGGGACAGTACTCAGTGGAGTCTACCTCTGCTTAAGTTTCTCCTCTACTCAAGCATGGCTCAATCATGGAAGTTCTCAAAACCTGGAACATTAACATTAATGAAATACACATTCAACATTAAAAAAAAAAAATCTCCTATACTTTCATTGTCGTAGTTAAAATGAAACTACGTAAACAAGGGAAAAAATGTATTATATGTGTGGCACACAGAATTTAAGATGCAGAGATCCACAGCTTTCAGAGAGTAGCCAAACATATATGTGAATATAGATGTCAATATAGAATCATAGAATCATAGAATCAACCAGGTTGGAAAAGACCTCCAAGATCATCAGTCCAAGCCTTGATCCAACACCGCTGTGATTACCAGGTCATGGCACTAGGTGCCACATCCGGTCTTATCTTAAAAACCTCCATTGACAGTGAATCAACCACCTCCCTGGGCAGCCTGATTACTCTCTCTGTAAAAAATTTCTTCCTAATACCCTAACCCAAACCTCCCATGGCACAGCTTAAGACCATGCCTTCTTGTTTTACTGCCAGTGGCCTGCAAGAAGA
The DNA here is from genome assembly GCA_013396775.1 of Cephalopterus ornatus. NCBI lineage: Eukaryota > Metazoa > Chordata > Aves > Passeriformes > Cotingidae > Cephalopterus > Cephalopterus ornatus. The sequence continues at coordinate 1,069 of VZRE01011178.1, read as the reverse complement.
GACCAACGCCCACCTATATCATAATGGAAGCACTTTGTGAGGGCAAAATATGAATATAGTATGTCTTACATAAATCAAATTAGGATTTTGTGCAGTCAGTGATTCCTAGTAGGCTTGGTAGGTGGACCCCCAGCTCCCTCAGTACTCTCCCTCAAGGAGCTGGTGGAAAAGCTCTCTAAGCTACTCTCTACCATTTTTCATCAGTCTGGACCCAGGGAGGTCTCAGACATCTGGAGGTTGGCCAATGTGATGCCCAGCCACAAGAAGGACCGGAAGGAGGATCCAGAGAACAACAGGACTGTCACCTGACCTCAGTGCCCAGAAAAGTTATGGAGCAGATCATCTTGAGTTTGATCTCATGGCACATACAGGACAACCAAGAGATTAGGCCCAGTCAGCACAGGTTTAGGAAAGGCAGGTTCTGCCTGAACAACTTGATCTATTTTCATCACTGGGTGACCTGCCAAGTGGATGAGGGGAAGGCTGTGGGTGTAGTCTACCTGGACTTCAGCAAAGCCTTTGATTCTGTCTCCCACAGCCCTCTTCTGGAAAAGCTGGCAGCCCATGGCTTGTCCAGGGGCACTCTGTGCTNAAGAACTGGCTGGAGGGCCGGGCCCAGAGAGTAGTGGTGAACGATGCTGCATCCAGCTGGCGGCCGGTCACTAGCGGTGTCCCCCAGGGATCAGTGTTGGGCCCAGTCCTGTTTAATATATTGATGACCAGGACAAGGGGATCAAGCACACCCTCATTAAATTCACATATGACACCAGGTTGGGTGGGAGTGTTGATCTGCTGGATATTAGGAAGGCTCTGCCAGAGGGATTTGGACAGGCTGGATTGATGGGACGAGGTACGAGGTTCAACAAGGTCAAATGCCAGGTCCTGCACTTCAGCCACAACAACCCCATGGAGCACTACAGGCTCAGGGAAAAGTGGCTGTAGAGCAACCCAGCAGAAAAGGATCTGGGGGTGCCTGTCAACAGCAACTGAACATGAGCCAGCGTGTGCCCAGGTGGCCGAGAGGGACAATGGTATCCTGGCTTGTATCACAAATAATGGCCAGCAGGAC
>VZRE01011177.1:717367-769642 GCA_013396775.1 Cephalopterus ornatus | reverse complement strand
CTCCAGGGGTGTCGGGGCCAGGGAAAGGCTCTCGCATGGATTGGGGCTGCGGCGAGGCAGGGGGGAGGCTGGGCTGTTTGGGGCGCCGGGCACGACCGGCTGGGATGCTCGGGGTGGATGCTCCCAGCATCATCGTGCTCCCAGCATCATCCTGCTCCCTGCACCCCGGGGCTGCATCGACCCCCTGCACCGCAGCTTCGTCCGGGCGAAGCTCCGGGGTTGGGGTGCCCTGCAAGGTCCTGACTCATTTTCTCAGGGTTGTGTGGTTCAGCTTCACGCTGCGCTGGGTTTGTTCAGTCACCGTGAACTCTTCCCGCGGCTCGGGTGGGTAGGACGGAGTTTTCCTGCTTCTTTGCAGCCACTTGAAGTTTTGAAAGTCCCAAGCCTGGTGCTCAGCCTTCTGCTCCCTCTCTGGGAGCCCAAAGCTTTGCCATTCAGCAAGGATATGCCTGCCCATCACATCCTCAACCTCGCTACCAAACCTCTCCACGGAAATGGTTGGCTGCCTTTGCTGAAGTGGAGGAAATCAAATCCTTTTGTTTATTCCAAAGGATCTCTGTTTTATCTCTCACCAGGCTGTGGTAATTAAAGGAGACCTGCGCTCGAGCTATTCGCCTGGCTTTTGTTTTCTCCTAAGGTTATCCTGGCGGATTTTATTCCCTCCAAAAGGGCATGTGGAAACATTTAGTGTTTTCAGCTGAATTTCATTTGTGTACTATTGATTGTCTCTCTAGCAGAGAGATTTTCTAAGGGGCAGCGGAATATTCCACCCTGACAGAGGCTTGTGTTTCTAGGGCTTTTTTTCCCCTCTCCCAGCCTTGCCCCTCGCTTACCTAAACCACAGAGTTCCTTCATGGTGCTGTTTGAGGGTACTGGCTGTACTAGGGCTGCTGGTTGGCATTTGGTGTTGTCCCTGCAGGATCTGAAGGGTTCTAACCTGGACTTTGCCAGAGTGGGGGATAAAACGCTTTTCCTAGGAAGGGCTTTTTCACCTGTTGAAAAGCCAAGAGGGGAGAGCATCGGTAGGCGGCTGCTCTCAATGACGGTGGACATCGGACCAGTGAGTCCGATTCATTTCCACTGGGATTTGAAATCCTCGTCCATCTCTTCCCAAAGTGATGGATTTCAGCCTGGCTATAGGCCTGAGTTCAGCCAGCTCCAGAGCATTGCTTAGGAGAGGCAGCCTGGCCCATGCTGTTCCAGCACAAAAGACCCTTTGCAGGGTGGAAATCAGGGTGTGAAGGATTTTCCCACTTGGCAGACCCTCCTCTCTGGAGAAAGGCAGAGCATCCTCCATCCGTTTGGGGGCTATTTTGGGTGCATGGACCAACAGGAGAGCCAGGAAGCTCTTGTGTGTCTGCTGGGAAGCATTAGGATGGGGCTTGCAGAGGAGTTCAGCTTCCAGCCCTGGGCATGAACAGGGACACAAGAGCTGCTCCCATTTCAGGGAGCTGCTCTGTGGTCATGACTCAAATCCAATAGCCCCCAGGACAAGTGGCAAACAAATAAGGTCAGGCCGTGCTGTTCCCGTTGTTCCCTACCCCAGCTGCCTCCCCCTTCTCCCTCTCCAGCCTCCATCCCCACTGCCCCCCACCCCTCTTGGCATCTCTGCCCGCCTGACCTTCCCCATTGCTGCTTTCCCACCAGGATGAAATATTTATTGTGGCTCCGTCACCCTTGTTTTCTTGAAAGCGAGTTTCACACTTCATTTGCGGGAGACATTTAGAGACTTCACATTGGGTTTTCTTTTCCCTCTCACTGGGCGCCTGTGTTGGTGTGTGTGTGTGACCATCCCGGCCGGCCCTGCTCCTGCCTGATCCAGCAGTGTGAGATGGAGCATCCTGAGTGATGAATGAGCCTGTGTCCCTGCTGTGTGATAAATCAACGAGAAAAAAAAATCGCTAGTCTGAAATCCAGCGAAGAGTTTAGCTCTGCTGAGTTGACCCATCTGTGCCCAGTTGCACTGCACCTCCTCGTTCTGGCTGGGACGCAGTGGGTGAAAGGAGTGTGAGTAGTCCTGTAAAACAACTGAAGGTGAGGTTTTCCCGTGGCTTTATGGAAAAGGCAGTCATGGACCTGATCCTGCAGTGACTCTGCTTGGATTTACTCCAAACAGCAGGGTTGGGTGCTGTGCCTCTGCACTGGCCCAGAGCAGTGTGTGGGTCTGGCTTTCCCTGGTCTGTGCAGCCGCGGGGCTGTGGTCAGGATCCTGGTGGATGGGCCAGCTCTGAGTGAATTGCTGGTGGCTTGGAAAGCAGAGCTGTGGCTGGGGAGTCCTGTCCATCCCAGGGAGTGTCTGTCTCCAGGTGGGCTGTCCTCCCACAGCACATGGTCAGGATTGTTGTGGGTACTGTGGTGCGTCAATTGTGGAGCAGGAAATGGGATCCCTGTCTTTCCCGTCTCTGCGTGCGGCAGCTTTCTGGGAGGAGAGAGCCGTGGGTCAAAGACAACGGATTCATTCTGGCTGTGTGGGTGAGAAGTGCAGGATCAGTTTGCGCTTCCCAGTGTGTCTCCTGGGGATGGGGATACCTGGGTGTCAGAGCAGCTGTAAGTTCCTGTCCCCACGGGTGACGTGGTTGTCACTGGGTCTGCATCTGACCGGGAAGGATGAGGTACGTGGACTCAGCAGCTGAGGGTGATGTCAGTAGCAGGGGTTTCCCTGGATTGCCAGTGGTGGGGTTTGGGCTATTTTCCCTCCAAGCTGGATTTTAGCATGACCACTTGGTTTTCCCCTATCTGTTGGGGATGCCCTTGGGATGGGAGGAGCAGCTCATCCCTTCCCTGTGCGATGTCTGGCTCTCTACTGGGGTGACCTGTGGTGGCTCGTGTGCAAATCCCACCCTGCTCCCGTTACGGGGTCCTTAAAAGCCATGGGGAGTTACAAACACAGGTGTCCCTAAGGCTGGGAGATGGTCACCCCTGAAATAGCTGCCATGCAGAGGCCTTGGAGATGGGCATCCAAGCTCCGGGCAGGTTGCGCCTCCTCCCTGGAGCGAAGGGATAAGCAGCTGGTGGCAGCTGTCATGTTGGGCAGACAGAGGCACATGAAGAGACAAACAGAGACTTCTGGGTTTTTTTTTGGATCCCAACCATGAAGCCAGGCTGCTCCAGAGCCAGCAGCTGGTCCCACTGTCTGGCCCCACCAAAAAGAGACAGTCTGTCTGCCTTGCGCTTTCGGGGAGGCTCCGAGAGCCCTCTCGCCTGTAGTACTGGTACACGTGGGAGGCTCCTCTCTCTGTTTTGCTGCCTGAATGCAATTAGGCTTTAATGAGTCATTAAAATAAATCCCTGTTCCTACTCCAAGCGAACATGCTGGGGGGATGCTGACAGTCAGAGCAGCAGGTCTTGCATCATGCGGAGGAAGAGGCTGCGCTTCCCTGCACCCTCCGCCCCAGGGCTGGGCCATGGCACCTTCCATCTCCCTTTATCTTGGAAAAAGAGGATGTTTCCCAAGCACCATGCAGGTTTGCAGCTACTCTGGAAGTGGGATTGAACTCTAACCAGCCCTAGGGTTGTTGTTTTTGTTGGAGAGGCAGTGGTAGTCCAAGGGTTGTCTGTTCCCTGGTCCTGAAGGGCCCCTGCCTGGCTGAAAGAGGGCAGAGATGCATCCAGCCCCACTTTTCAGCTCCTAGTTTGTTAGAGATGCTGATGGTTGTGTCCTGTTGAACCCATATCTGGATCTGGTGGGCAGTTGGAGGAGATCTCAGCTGGCCCCATGGCTGAGGGAGAAGAATATGAGGCAAGCACTGGAACATGAAGGGGGAAAGTGTGGTGCATCACTGACACACATCCATGTAGTTTTCCTGGCTGTAAATGGGATTTAAAGAGAGCTCGTGGTCCAGGAGAGATGAAGTGGCCCCTCTCCTTGCGGGCAGACACAAGGCTCATCTCCCTTCACTCCTCTTAACTGGCGAACAGTGCAACGTCTTTGATATCTTTGCTAATTGAATCCCTCCGCAGTGGCTGTTTCACTTACACAGGCGGGAGGGCAGATCCTGGCGGGACATGGGGAACATCCCCTGTACATCCCTGAGGAGCAGCATCCCTCAAACACGCAGTCGCTGTCTCAGCCTCCAGCCCACAGGCCGCGGGAGGGCAGGGGTTAAACCCAGGGGTGAGCCAGGGAATTTATTTTGTGTTTTATTTTAGCAAAGCAAATAAATTGGGTGACGTCGGGGCACGGCGGATCCGCCCCGGCACGACGGCGGCGCGTGGCCCAGTGTGCCGTGTCAGGGGCTGCTGCAGCTGATGGGATTACAGAGGCTCCAGCCTCATCCAGAGCTTTTCCCCTGGGCTTTGCCTCTGGGATCAGAGCTCACTGCTACACGGAAAGGTTTTGCACAAGTTTTGTTTCGTATGCGAGGCTGGGAGGAACTGGGACAGGGAGAGTAGGAACTAGGAAACTGGGGAAAGAATTTTCATGGGAATGGTGGAAATGAGGTGGAAAGGGTGAGATGGCAGTGATGACCAAGGCAAGGAGGGAGGTAACAAACTGGAGCCTTGGAGAAGTTGTCATCCTGGGGCTTGTTTCACAGAAATCTGGTGGGAAACTGGATTGATGAAAAAAAACTTTAGTGGGGAACTCGCTGCTGTGGTTGGTTGGATCTTGTTGGGGATGCTCTGCGGGGGTACTCTGGACTGTGCGGCACAATGCTTCTGCTAGGATCGATCCTCCTCTTCCACTGTGTGCCGGGGATGAAGTTGTATTTGGTGTCACGGAGTCCCCCACTGGAGAGCAGTGCCTGCACCTTCCTGTGACAAAGCAGAGAGAAAATCAAACTGGAGAGAAGATCGGATATCTGTGGAGTGTGTTTGCAGCCCCCAGGGAACACAGGGATTCCTCTGAGATCTTGATCTTCTCGCCCTGATGGCAAGAGCCAGCTGATGTGAGGAGTTGAAGGTTTCATCTTGGAGCAATGAGGGTGCTGGAGGGACCTGCCCAGGGCTGGGAATGAACAGCAGAGCATCCTTGGAGTGAGGCTGGCTCCATCTTGCTGCTGGGGAGAGTCTCCAGGCTTGCGGGATCAGTAGGATTCTGATCCATCACCTGGAACCTTCTCCTCTCTGAGGCCTGGATGTGGAATGGCTGGAGGCTGAGAGCTTTCGAAAAGGTCCCTGCTGCTGTGTTTTGCTTTGCTAGTGCCAGCTCTCCTTTTCCTGGGCAAGTACTGGGAATGCTGCCTGATGCTGGGGGAATACCTATGCTGTGCAGGTGCTTTACTAGGGCTTAAATCAGTCGTGGGACACCTACAGCAGTGCTGTGTGAGAGCACCAAGGGTGACATCGGGGTGGAAGCAAATAACCCTCCCTGCTCCTTTCTGAGCTCACAAGGATCCACCTCTTGTGCTGGACATTGTAAGCACCCAGACACTGCAGTGTGACAGGGATGACATGGGGTGCAAGTAAGACCCAAGTCCTTGCTCTCCAGGCCTGTTTCCTCAATGGATCCATGGTATGGCAGGATCCAGCCTGGGCTCTGGCTTTCCACTGGCTGTGGCCACAGACAGGTCCCAAATCTTTAGTGCATGTGCGAGGAAAAATTATCTGGCTTTTTGGCAAGGGTCAGTCTCACCTGGGGCACACCCAGCATTCCGGCTCGCCATTCGAGCTCCGCTCCCGGCTCGGACACTGCTGTTGCAGCTGCTCTTCCCAGGGGATATGTGTGTGCTGGGAGGGATGGTGCCTGCGGCAGGGACGCTGGCCAGGTGTTGGCTGGCTCCAGAGAGCCCGAGGGGATCTGACGTGCGGGATAATCTCAAAAGCCCTTCTCTGTGTGACTTGGCTTGATGCCGCCCGTTTTGTCCCTGGTTATTTTGGGACCACAGCGGAGCAGCTCCCCGGCACACGTTCCTGGCTTTTGCTGGGAGCTGGCCCGGGAGGAACCCTGGGCACAGCGGCAGGACATGAGCCATGTGGATATTCCCATCTGCATCCCACTGTGGGCTGGCCGCGTCTGACGCCTTCCCTGTGTCCAGGGCTGCACATCACCCTTCCCGGGACTGCACCCACCCGCCGCGGCTCCCGAACTGGGCTGAGCAAACACAGCGGGTAGGAGACGCCTGGGGGCATGAGGAGGGAAGTGTCGTTCCCCTGGGTTTTAAGCCACTCTGCAAAGAGGAGGGGCCGCAAAGGAGGTGTAATAATGACCCAGGTGTAGGCCGGCTGAGTCGCAGGCTTTGCTGTATGTGTGTGCTTGGGGGGGACAGGATGGGGGTGATGGTCCTGTCCTGTCCCTCTGTCGTACACATGGCCGCAGTTAATCCATGCGGGCAGGCGAGACAGGGGCTGAATAGTCGCTTAAGGAGATAAAGGGCAGATGAGACGTCCAAGTAACGAGATACCGGGATAATCCGCCCCTGAGACGTCCCAGGCTGCAAAGCCGCCCTTCCTCCAAAAGTCTGAGAAGTGCCGGAAGGTCTCCCTGGGAGAGAGATGCGGATCTGCCAGCTGGGGCTGGGGCTTCATGTATCTGGACAGAGATCAGAGGGAGATGCTTGGTCCTACGTGGCTGCAAAGGCAATTGCCATCTGCAGGGAAGTTCTCCCAGGCTCCAGCACAGCAGGATGAGGCCTGGCGTGGGAGACAGCGAACCTGGGTTGGCAAGAAGGTGGGTTTTGGCAGTTTGACAGCAAGAGGGGGGAATCTTCTGGGCTCAGTGTATCGGGAGCCCAGCGTTAGCAGCAGGAGCACAGGCCTTCGTGCCCATCCAGGAGCTGGGGTCTGGCTGGCGGCTTCCACCATTGAAGGGGTTTGATTTTTGTCAATTGCAATTCATATCTTGCATTTTGTACAGAGCTCTTGCAAGAAAAGAACTGGTTTCAGATCCTTGTTGGTTACTTTGTCTTTCCAATCCCTTGTCCGGGAGGAGGTGGTGGGAGCCCTAGGGAGCTGGTGTGGATGCTGGAGGGAAAGGCAGGCTTGCAGGCAGGGCATGGATTTTTTGTTTTGATGACTGACTGCGAATTGCTGGAGCCTCAGGCGGGGGACAGTCACCTCTGTGACCTGGCTGTCCTTGTGGTGGCCGGGAGCAGGGTGTTGGCTGCAGCAAAACTGCTGGGAAAACCCCACATGGTTCAAGGCACCAAAGGCATCACACCAGGAAAAAGCCTCGGGGTGGAAATGGGTCTCCCCTTTCTGCTGAGAAAAACCTTATTTGGAGTTCTCTGCAGCCGACTGAAGTCAAAGTTTTCACAACCACCACCTGATTTGTCTGCAGGCTGCTCCAGACTCCAATATAACTCTTGCAGAACCAGCAGCAGGTTCAGCTGATTCATTAATTAGAAGTTTTAAGGCTTCACAGTGACCATGGGGTTTGGGACCAGGGCAAGAAGCCCAGGAACAAGCCTGGGACCAGAGAGGGGCAGCTGGGGGGCTGCCAGCTGGGTGCAACCCCCTGCATCCTCTTGCATCCCACGTTACCATCACTCTGGGTAAAATTTCATCTGGCTTGACTCCTTTTGGGGGTGGTGTCTCCTTGTTTCTGCTCCTCCACAGCTTGGCTTGTCCCCTTATGCAGCACAGAACATCTGACATGCAATGAGTTTACATGAGCTCAGCTTTCCCTGTACACTCTTCCTTCCCGGTGGCTGGGGTTTTGCAGTCGTGGGTCGATCCCCCTGAATCCCTCTGGGTTGAGGCCGTGCAGGGGCAGGTTGCAGCTGCCCAGGAGCAGCCCTGTTGTTTGCTGCCATAGTCTGTTTTGAAAAGGCAGCCCCTGCTGCTGTTTGTTTCCAATTAGGCCCTGGGAGATGATTCTGGCGAGGCAGCGGCCGGGCTAATTTACCAGGCAGACATTTCATTGAATTATCCCGTGAGCCGCAGAGCAAAACCAGGAGAGCAGAGCCCAGGCTGGGGCAGGACTTGTGGCAAGGTTCGGCATGATGTTCATCGTGAATAACCGAGCTCTGCCCCATCCTAAGCCTGCTCCTGAGCTCTGGCGGGAGGGTTTGACCCTTGGCAGGTGACAGGGATGAGCTCAGGACTGGTGGGACGCACAGGGTGAGGAAGGACAGGGGTGTCTCAGCTGGGCTGAGAGTGCTGGCGGCTGGCAAAAACCTCGCCATCGACTTGCAAGCCGTGCAAATGTGCTATGGACGTCATTGAAGGGGAATAAATATAGAAGCCTGAGATGCCACTCGTTCCCAGAGTCACTTTTCAGGCCGTAACTTTGCGCTGCAAGGCAACATCAATTAAAGAAAATGTATCTCTGCAGCAAGCAGTTCTGCACGCCTGCCCGCAGGAGTTCGATACGGCCACGGACCCTCCCTCCACCCCCTCCCGGCCCTGCTGGGAACAGCGTAACACCGCTGCCGAGATCTCACATCACTCCCCGAGAGGCAGGGAGGGAGGCACCCCTCTTCCTATAAATCCTGATTTCATTCAGTGATGGTCTGTGTGCCAGAGGGTCCCCACAGCCACCCTTGGGTTGTCCCCTCTCCTGAGCTGCCCAGGAGAGGGTGTGCAGTGAGTGTCAAGGCGTCTGCTCAGCTTGAGACATCTGAATATTTAAAATACTCTCAGCTCCCTTTTTAAGCCAGAAGGAGAAATGGGACTGTGGCCCGGGGAGCTGGGCTTGTGCAATCCCCCTGGGATGCCTCTGCGTCCCATCTTCCTGTAGGAGCAGGAGCTGTGGGGCTTGGTTTGGCTCACAGTGCAGCCCAGGCTTTTATGGGATCCATAAAAATGTATGGCCTTTTGTCGGGATGGGGTGGTGGGGCTGTGTGGAGCTGAGGGAGTGGAGCCCAAAATGCTCCTTTCCCAGCAGTTTGGGATGTGTTTGGGGAGGATGGATGGAAAATGGACGTGGGCTGATCCCCAGTGGCAGGGGTGCGGCTTCTGGAGCTGTCATGGAAAGGCTGCTGTAGTTGTCCTTCCCCTTTCTGGGCTTATTTAGCTTATAATTCCCAAGACCCCAGTTACTTCTGAGACTGGGGCTCTTGCCCCTTCCCTGGGAGGTGTTACATTCCCTTATGCACCCCTGAAGGAGAGAGCAGTAGGTTAGAGAAGGCTGTTTGATAGGCACAAACTATTTTATAGGCACAGACAGGGTAGAGAATGAACTGCTGGGCTCCTGGTGGGGCAGGGTTTGGAGGGGAGGAGAATAGGAAACTTTCTCTTCCCTGAAAGCATCTCCTCTAAAAGGATGAGGAAAGGCAGCCCTCCTCTCCTGGTTCATTGTCATTTTTGCCTTTATCTAACATTCAGTATTTTAATAAGGAAGAGTCTGGCTTCTGAGTGGGGCAGGTGAAATGCTGATCCCGGCAACCCCAGAAACAGGAATGCAGGAGATGGGGCGTATGGAATCCCAGCCATTCTCAAGGAAGCACCAATTGGACACTCAGCTCTCAGAGGTGACCGAAGGGTCCCCAAGGCTGGTCCCTCCCTGCCCAGGGTCATTCTCCGAGGCCGCCTGCTTGCTACAAACCTCAGGCTAATTGGATGCTGCTCTCCAAGCTCTAAATCAAATCACAGCTCCCATGAAATGAAGTTTTCTGGATGTGAACGGCTGCCTGCATCATCTATCACCGCCCCGCTTGCGGCGTGTCCCTCTCAGGGTCACCGAAAGTCAACTTTTGCCTTTTCCAGCCACCCATTGTCACCTTTTCCCTGTTAAGGAAGGCACGTGGGGATGTGAACACCCCCACTACGGCTCCCTGTGTGTCCCCCCTGCGCTTCTGGCAGCATTTCAGGGTGCGGTTTGGTAACGGGGAGCAGGAGCCAAGCGTGTTGGTCTCTATTATTAGCTCTGTGCTGGGTCTCTTGATGGATGGAGATATTAGCTGGGTTATGGGCCTATTGATTTCTCAGGGTTTTTTTTTTTTACTTCGTTTATTTCGTGAGCAAGAGCGGCTTGAGGAGGAAATCCAATGCGTGCCCACTTTTTGGCTTCCTACAGGAACTTTCCAAGAGCTGAAAATCAATTTGTGGCAGGCAGGGTCCTGCAAATCACCACAGTGCAGAGAGGAGGGTGGGTGATTTTTGGGGAGGGATGGTGGTGGTTCTGCACCGTGCCTGCTGGGACATGCAGCAGTGAGGGGCCAGGGCAGAGGTGGGCAGGTCTCCCTGGAAGCTGCCACCTCTCCCTGTTAATTAGGGCTGCGTGGCCAGCGGGTAATTAGATCTCCTCAGCTGCAGCGGGCTGGCACTTGGGCCCTATCAATTAGCCCTGCTCTGGCCGAGGCACCGAGGGACGCGGGGGCCAGTAATGAAACGCGGCTGCGTGAGGCATCACCGGAGGTGATGGGTGATGGGTGCACCCACTTCCTGGGTGCAAGTCTCTCAGTTTTGCTGAAATGGCAGGTTTTGGGTGCGGGGTCATCCCTTCCTCGCAGTTTGCTTTACCCACCTTTGCAGCACCCACCTCTTCTGCCCTAAAAAACGCAATTTATTTAGCCCCGCTGCAGTGACAGAGGCGGATCAGTGGGGACGGGGATGCTGGGTAAACAAACTCCTTGGGCAGCGGGATGAGCTGACAGTAGTGGGGTTTTTTCCCTTGTCCCTCCCAGGGCCGCTGTGTCTCCCTGTGGCCATGCAGAGCTGCCTGTCCCGGCCGGCCGCCCCAGGGCCGGCGTGACCACGACATCCTGCCTGTCCTTTTCTGGGTAAGTGTCCGTGGGGTCATGGGGGGATGCGGGGGCTCACCTGTGATAAGGGGTGATACAAAAGATTGTAGTTTTAGTTGCTTACTAGAGCTAATTCTAGATGGAATACTGTTAAATTAGAATAGGGCCTTGCTTGCTTGCTAATGCTAACTTACAGGATATGGTTAACTTTATAATGAGAATTCTAACAGGAACAACAAAACCTTGGAGTCTTTGAGGTTTAAGAAGGGGGACCTTGAGAACTGATAAAGAAGTGCTCCTGGAGATGATACCGTTTTTGGGATAATTGGACAGTGTTGGCTCAGCAGTTCTTAGCAAAGGTGAAAAGTTTAGAGCCGAAGAAGGCTTCTTACTTCATCCAAAGACCCCCAAAAGAAAACCCCAAGGGGGTGTTCTGAGGCGGAGTTATAGGAGTGGTGTATGTTAATGATCTCCCCTCCCCTTTTCTGGAATTTTCTGACACAGCTAATGCATATGTAACACAATTAATGTATATGTAATACAGCTAATGCATATGTAATATTAGATCACATAAAAGAAGCTGAACAAAGGTAACGAGGAGGGGCATGAAAGGCTGGATTATCCCCCTTGCGCCTCGGCGCTGTAAATAAACATACCTGCTTCAGTACTCTTTGTGAGTTTTGGGGTTTGTTTCTGCAAGTCACCTGCCCTGGGCAGGATGGAGGGGAGATCTCCTTTTTCAGCAGCACCTAAAACATTGGCCGCTTGCGGTGATGCATCCACCTTCCTTGTAATTAATTTTAAAGAGGAAAAGGCCAAGTGCTGACTAAGCAGGCCTGTGCCCTTCTCCTGTGGAGCATTTCTCTGAGCTTGGGAAATGCCTCTTTTCCCTGCTTCAAGGTAAAGATGATTATAATAATAATAATGGCAATAATAATAATTACCAGCAGCAGGATCCCAAACGCTTTTTGTCCCATGCGGGCTCCCAGGGGCACGAGCATGTGCTGAGCCCCATCCCCGCAGGCAATGCAGGGCTTCCTGCAGGTCCCGAATCAAGGCGAATTCTTGGGAAGCTGGGAACAGCAGGTGGGTGCAAGGGGTGCTGTCAGGCCACAACTAACCTCTCCGTCCACTTCTTCCAGGTCCAACGCCTCCGTCACTGAACGTAAGTATCCCTCGGGTCCCGTGGCACAGGGATGGCAGTGGGGGCTGCTTGGCTCGTGCCAAGCCCCTGTTAGACCCATTGGTGCCCGGCAGGCAGCCAGGGTGTGATTTCTGGGCTCAGACTGCCAAGCTTGCAGGATCCAAAGGCTCTGCTTTGGATTTTCCTGATGGAGACACAGGTTTGCTTCAGGGCTCTGATTAAGAAGGTGGATTTTGTGCTGGGAGGGAGGAAATCATCCCTTTGGGCTCATTAAGGGACAAGGCTCTGCCAGTGGATCGCAGGGTGTTTCCCAAAGATCCCAGGCCAGAGCAGTGATGGCAGCAAGGGGATGTGATGCTGCATCTCAGGTGTCCTCTCACTAAGAGAAGGCAAATGATATTAGGTGATAGTTTTCCAGCTGGGGAGAGAGGAAGGGGGATGCTCAACTTTGGGATGCCTTGTGGGCATCACGTCCGTGATGCGGTGACGAAACCATGGTAGGTGACTTTTGTGTCCCTGTGTCCCCACCTTGCAGAGTTTGATGGAGAATCGGTCGGATGACAGCGGGAACTGTTGTTATCACCGGGGGAATCCTAGCGACGGTGATCCTACTGTGCATCATTGCCGTGCTCTGCTACTGTAGGCTACAGGTCAGTGTCCCCCACTTTGCCAACCCCACTTTGCACTGGAAAGGGCTCCCCAGGGCAGTGGTCACAGGCCCAAGCCTGCCAGAGCTCAAGAAGTGTTTGGACAATGCTCTCAGGCACATGGTGGGATTTTTGGGGTTGTTCTGTGCAGGGCCAGGAGTTGGGCTCGATGATCTTTGTGGGTCCCTTCCAACTCTAAATATTCTACGATTCTATGTTCCTCATGCTGAGCTGCTGCTACAGGAGGGGTCTAAATGGGCCTTTTTTGGCGTGATGGCAGGGAGTTGAAACCCCCCCTCTCCCCAGGTGCTGCAGAGTTATGTCCTTCCCTGCCCTCCGTGTCGGGGGACTCCCCTAAGGCTTTTGAGGCTCTGCAGCACTTGCTAACTGAGGTGCAGGCTTGGCTGGGTTTGCAATACCAGATGGAGATTTTTATATAATTTTTTTCCCCCTCTGTAAATTAAACGAGGAGGCTTTCAACAACAGCTAGCTACAACCTCCTGCTCTTTAAAAGTTAATGTGCGGTCTCTGCCATGCAGCAATGCCCGTGTGATGAAAAGCACAGCGCTTACTTGGAGCAGTTTCCAACTGGCGGGGTGAAATTCCTTCCCCTTGCAAACCTCGCTCAGGGGTGAGGATGAGTTCCCTGGCAGCTACCTCCTGCAGCTTGCTCAGGTCCAGGTTTTGTCTGGCTTCTGCTGCTTCACAGGACCTGGGAATGATGGAGCAGAGCAGCAAGAAGCCACAGAGGGTTTCTCTGGCAGGGGGATGAGGGGAGCAGGGAAGTGGCAGGGCTGGTTGAGAACCTGAATCTGTCCACCAGCTGTTCCACTTCCCCACATAAAACCCTTTCTCTTTCCTGCAGTACTACTGCTGCAAGAAAAATGACTCCGATGAGGAAGAAGAGGAGGAGGAGGAGGAGGAAGAGGAAGTGCCCGACCTCCCCACGCACTCGCACCTCGGCATGTGCAACGCCTGCAGCTCCCGCATGGTGGATGGCCAGGGCAGCCCCGCGCCCCCGCCCAGCGAGCTCAACCAGCACGGGGCTCACAATTACTGCCCGACCTGCTCCCCCTACGGATCCCCCTTTTACATCCGGACTGCCGACATGGTGCGCAACGGGGGCGAGAGGGTCACCTACACCCCCGCGTGCTTCAAGGAGATGGGGCCGCCCATCAACATGGCCACCCTGCAAGGCTACACGCTGAGCCGGCACGGCCTCCTCCGCGACAGCTTCCCGAACCCGCGGGCCATCAGCACGGAGGTGTAGTCACCATTGCCACTAGCACAGGGTGTCCCCAGCTGGCGCCCGCTCGAGGGAAGGGGCTTTTCACTTGTCTTTGGGAGTGTTCCCGCAGGGAGGACCCCGTAGGCCCAGCCCCAGACCAGCACAGTCCTCCTGCTGACCCGCCCGGCACGGCGAAGCTCCATGGGCGAGAAGGTGAGCGAGACCTCGAAGGGCAACGTTGAACCGGCCACCTCCGAACCCATCATAAGTGTCATTATTATCTACTCTGTCTCCCAAAGGGACTTGTCTAACGAGGGCTATGTACAGTACAACCTAATTTAATTCCCCCCGGCTCCCTGAGCCCAGAGTGAGGCCTTGAGTGCCCGCTGCCTCCGGCACACGGTGCAATGGGTGACCAGCCGCCAGCTGCCGCCCCCGGCAAATCCTGCTGCCGAGCGGGGCATAGCAGCGCTCCTCGGCGATGGGAAAGCAAGGAAGGGAGGATCCAGGTCGCCCTGCTCCCCTCGTCCTGCATCAGTTGTCGCTAGCAGTTACCTGTTCTGTTCGAGTGTAAGATAGGGCACCGCGTCCCACCTGCTTCGGTCTTCGCACGTGCTGAAGAAGTTCAGGACATGAATTTAGGTCACTGCTGGGGGAGGCAAAGCTGCTCGTCAAAGTGCTCACCCACGCGAAGGGGCACAGGCTGGTCCTTCTGCGGCCAAAGCCCCCACCTCTTCTACTCTTCACAAGCTTTCTTAGGTGCAATTTTAACTTGGACCCATGAAAACGGCAAGATTTTACTTATGGGAAGAATTGTATCCCTAAATAACTGCAGTTTTGGTCACCTTCTGCTTTCAAAGCCTACCCAGCCCACCCTGACAGCTCCAACGGCCAGAGGAAGGTTGGTTTTAGGGTGAATTTTGCTTTCAACAGCAACAGCAGAGCCCACCAGGTTGCATCTCCTCCTTTGCAGGGCCCACAGTCCCCCACGGAAGAGTGATATTCAGGTGGTTGGGTCCTCCCTGGTTTTGTTTTTGGAAGAAGAGGGTGCAAGACCCAAATGCGGGTTCACCGGCGCTGCGGCTGGCAATGACAGCCAGTGACTCTGCCTTTCTCCAAAAATGAATGTGGGAAAGTTTCTTCTTCCTCCATAAATCAAATTAGGTGAAAAATTACTAAAAGGACATCTCCATCATTCACAGGCACTTCCATAGCAACCAGCGCAGGACTGCTCGGCTGAGCGCTTCCCATTCATGTCAGGGAGGAGGGATCAGGACAGCAGTGATCCCTGAGGATGCTGTTGGAGGCAATGGCAGGAAACACTTGCCATGCCTTTGCAATATAGGGTAGGACTGCTCAGAAGTGTGAGCAGTGAGGTCTTTTTTTCACCACTGCAATTTAGAAATCATGCTGCTGCCCACAGAAGGATTTGGACTTAACCTCCCCATTCACACAGTGAAAAAGTAGGTCTCAGCATAGAAGGCACACGGTACATCAGCCTTGAATGTCCACATTATCAGGCAAAAGGTACCCTTTGGACCTGCTCATGCCTTGGCACCTCTGCTCAAACAACGTGAAGAAAAGAGCCAGACAAATGCCACTGGTCATGGTCCTTGTAACCAAACACCTTGCCTCAGCCTGCATTTTACACACACTTCTGAGCAAATGTTATGCACCATCTCCCCCACCTCTGGCCCAAAAATACATTGCATTTCCATTATCTGGAAACTCGGTCTGCCTGCATCACTTTTAGAGTCTCTTTCTACTCTCCAAATAGTGATAGCAGGTTTTAATGTCCTCTCACATTAAGGGCAGGCAGGAGGGAAGATGAAAGTTAGCAGCAGCAAAGCTCTCTGGATCCCACTGGTCGATAGTCTGTAGCTCCTACTGCTTCCCATCCAGCCAGTGCTCCTCCCCGAAAATACCATCTGTAAGGGGAAGAAAATCTTGGCTAACTCGGTAAATCTCATCCTTTCCCACTAGAGCATCTGCTCAGCTCGGTCTCACCCTGCTGGGAGCCATGAGAAGTTAATGTGTCCCAGATCTCTGCCAGACGGCCCTGCCATGCCGTCCTCAGCAGGCACGGAGCCAGGGCGGACATGGTGGCTCCTGGCATCCAACTCTACCTCTTGGCACACACAAAAAGGCTTCCCACCCCAATGGCCGTGACCTCCGGAGGGTGGGAATAACACAGGGGCTTCTGCTTCTGTGGGTCACCCCTTTGGTGAAAGGAAGGCCACGGCATTGTCATCTTCATCACATGCAAATTAAGTGTGACCTGTCGCCGGCTAATGAGGTGCCAAGGCTGGGGAGGCAGTTCCAGAGCAGCCGGATGGCCAAGATGAGGGTTGGCCTCGCAGCCAACACACACCCTGGGTCTGGCAGGGCCACAGGGAAACGGGTGAGTCTGAAAGGGCTGGAAACATGGGGGATGCAGCTGAGGATTAGAAGGTTTGGGGGCTGGTGGAGGAACAGGATGGGGTAGGGGCAGGGATCCCAGATTTTTTCCACTTCAGATTCCTCCTGTTACTATTCTCTGTCTTTGTTGCTCAGCTATGGGTCCAAATTCAATGTCAGAAATAAATGAGGACTTTGAAATACAAACCAGGAGTGGTTTCTGTTCTTTGGCAGGCAGCAGAAAACGGGCTTTATACGGTGCTGCCTGCAAGTTCTACTGGTTCAAAGATTTTTCCTCCCCACCCTTCCTGCCACTGCTTTTGTTCTTCTTGCATTCCCCCTCCTCCCTTTCCTCTGGCCTACGTACGTGGATACCAAACCCACAGGTTTATAGTTTATCTCTTTATTGTGACACAATTTTTTGGAGTGTTTTGGAAGTTGTCCTGCAGGGCAGACCAGAGAGATGGGTGCTGTTGTCTGTGCCCTGCCATGGGCCAGCCCCTGCGCCCCACTACCTCCAACCAGTGATTCCCAGAGACGGTGACAGCAGGGGCAGGCTTTCCCAACTCACTTCTCAGTAGCTTTCTAGGCACTGATGGTTTATCTTGCGTAAAACCCTCTCGATGGAGAGGGAACAGTGATTAAGTCCTAGGAATCCTTCCTCGCTGAGCAGGCTGGTCTACAGGGACTGGCTCCACAGCCAAGCCAAGTGCAGTGGCTTCAAGTGGTAAAGTCTGGCTCGAGGGGGCTCTTGCCCCTGAACTTGGAAGGGAAGTAGTGCCTGGCAGGCCTCAGGGTGACTTGAGCCGACAGGACCAGCAGCAAGCCTTCCTGTAGTACCAGTGAGAGCACAGCTTCACCTTCAGCACCAGCACACAGTTGGCTGTCGCTTTGTCTTCACAGGCGTCTTCTGGGGAACAGAAGCACACATAGAAGGGGTTAAAAAGGAGTTGTGCTTCGCCAGCAGAGAGCAAAGAGCTCCCAAGGGCTCCTCTACCTCCCTGCCCTCCCAGACGTACCTGGTGCCTCTGTGGGGCACGGCTGGAGTTGGCAGGTCTGCCTGGCTTCTGGTTTGGAAGTGGGGTCACAGCCCTGAGCCAGCGCTTCCCCCTGGTAGCACTTCACCTCGCGCAGCCGCACACCGGCACCGCATGTCTTGCTGCACTGTGGGGTTGAGAAGGAGGAAAGAGATTGTGAGAGGCATTTTTCATTTTCCTATAGCTCCCAAGTTTTTTCTTCTAGTGAGGCCTCCCAGTCCCTGCTTTGGAGACTGTTCTTGAGGAAGTCTGGATCAAATCCCACACTGATTTCAGACTTACGCTCCCTTTCTGTTGCTGAAGGAGAGCATCCCTGAGTTGGGGTTGGGGCAGAGCAAGAGAGGAGTTTGCTTTCATCTTGCTTTCATCTCTTTAATGCAACTCAAATTTTTGTTTGGAATGTTGATGCTGTGAGAAAAAATGGGTGCTGTGAGCCAGGCTCAGCATTCCCTAAATGCTCAGCAGCCACCATCAAGGGAAAGCAGGGGAAGACAGAACATGGACTCCTGGCAGAGGAGGGCACGGCCGCATCCTGTATGCCTGCAGTGTGGTGCAAGCTCCTGCCTGAGGCAGTAATCCACATGCTCCAAGGTTTTCTCCAGCCTGCATGTGCCAGTCCCTCAGCCTGCTGCCTGGTCTGCAGAAAAGCAGAGCTCAGGGCCCCATCCAGACCTAGCAGAGCCCTCGGCAGAACATGCTGCCAGAGACCCTCAGCACAGGTCCCCCTCCACCAACCCAGGGCTACAAGGCCTCCATTCCCCTTCCCCGCCAGCCCTACCTGAGACCAGGAGGTTGTGAACCACGTTGAACACGGCCTCCTGAAACAGGCAGCTTGTTCCTCAGGTTTCTGAGAGGCTTCACAGTGTTTCTCAGGGTACTCCCTGTACACACCGTTCTCCAGGCCCGCACACAGCACGAGCCGGGTCTTTGTCCCTCGCCCACAGCTGGCATCACACTGGGAAGGGAACAGAGCAGCTGGGTAACAAAAGGTGCTCAGCAGCTGCAGACCTTCAGGTAAGCTCAGAAGCAAGGTGCCTGTGCCAACAGCAGTCTAATGGAGGCAAGTGCTGCCCAGGTCACAGGAGCAATGGGTTTCTGCACATTTCCCGGGGAGGGGGGACAGATGCTGGTAATTAACGTTTAGCTGAGTTCGCCTTGGCTGGCCTTGAGAGCAGCTACCACAGGGGAACTGGAGCAGCTAAGGTAAGACTACAAGAGGCTGTTTCTGCCTTATTTTATGTGTTTCTATGTTCTCAAAAACCACGCAGCATATGGATGTAGCAACCTACATCCTGGAGTACCGACAACCTTTGTGTGGACCCAAGGGGACTGAAGTGGTGCACTGCAGGTGATGCACATGGACAAGTACTGCTGAGCCCACAGCTATGCAGGCTTAGCTGGGAGGGCTCCCTCCCTCAGGACACCACCAGAAGCAGCAGCAGGTAGGATCTACTCCCTGAGCCTCATGGAGGCAGTTGCCAGTTTGAGGTTTCACTGCTTTGTGCCATTTTTCGCCACTGCAGGGCCAGCATGGCTGGCTTGCATCCGCCCTTAGTCACCCTGTGCACTTGGAGCTCCTCAGCTGAGGGAACACGGCAAAGAAGCTGGCACAGGCAAAGGTGGGGAGCTCAGCTGGTCTTTCAGAGCTCTGCTGAGTTTGAAAGCCTGGACACTGCTGGAAATTGCACTGCAGGACTGTGTATGATCCACACTGAGGGCCAGAGCAGGGGAGGAATTATCAGACTGCCCTGGGTCCCCAGGTTTAACCAGTTTGTGCTCGTTACCAGTGTTGGGGGAGGCTCAACTGAATGTAATCAGCTATAAAGGAAGCAAAGTGAGAACAGAGGTTTAGCTATGGCTGGCAGAGAGGCCTTGGCTGCTTTCCTTTTTTCCTAGAAACCTTCTTCCTTAGTGCTTTATGAATCTCTATTTTGCTCAAGACTTCAAAGAAAAACCCAAGCCCCACAACTGACTCAGTGTGTCCTTCTGGATGCTCTGGGATTTGGATCAGCTTGTATGGGGAAGTCTAAAGTCTTTAGGCCTCAAGCAATACAAAGAGAAGAGGGAGACAGGCAGAGACCAATTGTTTGGTAGAACGGGGCACCTGGACCATGTTCACTGGACTCTAATTCCTGAGGCAAGTACATAGTCATGGTGACTTCCAGGGTTCAGGTTTACCTTCAGCTGTTATTTATCAAGGATGAGACTGGTTTTTGGCTTTAGTGGCAGGACCAAAATCTTTTCTGGGGTGAGTGCAGGCTCTGGAAAAGCTCTGCTGAGGTGTCTGCAACTCCCAGCCAGGTGGGAGGACAGTTTCCTTAGAACATTGCTGCCCTCCAATGGAGATCCCTGGGAAGGCAGCAAGTGCCGCAAACTTCAGGGTGGCACAGCAGGGACAAGCTGGGGTATTCGTTAGTCCTCCCCCCTTTCTAAAAGGAGCTCGGACAAGCGTACAGCTCCGTGGCTGGAGGTCACACTATACAACCTTGCTCTGCCAAGGGAACCAGGCTCCCACCATGTCCTGGGGGATACAGGGTGGAAAGAAGGGCGGAGGACACAGGGCTGGCTTTACCTGTTCCCACTCCTGTTCTACCCAGTGCGCAGGGCAGTTCTTGTCTCCACACGGATGGACAGCCAGGGGCTTGGTGGCTGGGTCGCACTGGGAGTTGGAGATCACTTTCCCCTCCAGGTTGCGACACGCGATGAAGCGGCTCATGCGTCCCTCGCCACACGAACCTGAGCACTTGGAGGAATAAAACGCATTTAGACACATTAGAAAGCAGGAAAGTAGAGAGGTCAGGGTCACTGGTGCCAGGAGAGCTGAGTCCAGAGTCTAGCCCTGCCACTGGGACTGTGGCTCTGGATCTCAAGGGGCTTTAGAGGTACATCGAGTCAGGGGCTTCCATTCTCCAGGTGCCATGAGCTTCCAAGATTGTTGAATGGAGTTCACCTCACAGTCAACCAAAATTTGTAGCACAGAGAGGCAAAAATACGGATTATTCTAGTTTCTTTTGCTTGGCCTCTGCCAGAAGAAAGCCAAAGGATAGCTGCAGCGTGTCTGCCCACCTGCTCCCTCCCGCCAGCCCTCCACCCCTGGCACTGGGAGCAAGCAGAAGCAGCCCCTCTGGACTCACCGGGCCCCAGTCCGAGGCGGTCCAGCGGCGGTCACAGGGGGGGCCTGTGCACACCTTCTCACTGCTGGGCTTCCGGGCCTCATCACACAGGGACACCTCCACGGAGCAGCGCACCTCCCGCCTCATCGTCCCCTGCGTGCCACACCGGGCTGAGCACTGCAAGGGGCACACTGAGTCAGCCCCGGGCTCAGGAGCAGAGGGACAGGATGGGAGGGAGCTATGCCTCCTCCTGCTGCACTAGGAGAGAGGGGAAGGGCCCCAGCAGGGACAGAAAAAGGTGGGTCTGTCTCTATCTTTGCTGCTCATTTACTTTGGGACCCAGAGTTCCAACACCATTGAACTGCTGTTCAAAATCACTGGGCCACAACCCAAGCAGTCAAAAGTGGAAAGTCAATCAAAGGGACTTCAGTTAGGTTTTAGTTTCTCTATACCTCCATGGTAGCTTCCCCATTCACCCTCAGATAGAACTGTTTGGATCCTCTGGAAGAGGGAGGCAAAGCCTCTTGCTGGCAGGGCTTTCACTTGGTCAAACACCCTGCTTGAGAAATGACCTTAGAAAAAAGTGTTTTACAATGGCCTTTGCTGAGCAGTGCCAGAACAGGGGAGCTGTGGATAAAGGCAGCCCTTTTTTCCCAAGGATACTGCTGGCCAGAGGCTCCCTCAGCACCCAACATCTACCAGCCACCTTACTCCAGGCCCCATCCCAATCCCGCCTTCTACTGCCTACCTCAGACCACTCAGAGAGCTCCCACTGGGGCCCACAGGCTTTGTTCTTGCAGGCTTTCCTCTCCATGGGCCTGGCCAGCCCCGCTGCCTCGCAGAGGTCGTCATAAACGGAGCTGTCAAAGCCTGGGGCCAGCATCTTCCAGCAGCGCACGGTGCGGTACTGAGAGCCCTCGCCACAGGTCCGGGAGCACTCGCTCCACCGGCTGGTCTCCCACCTCCACGAGCAGCCCCGGGAGAGAAAACACAGAGGAAAACCCAGGTAAGGCGGACGAGAGACATGGGGTGGGCAGGGTTGTGCCTGCACACTGGGGACCCCCTTACCCAGCACCTGCTGCTATAAATCTGCTTATCCACACATATGTCTGTGATGGTGATGCTGGTCTTGGTGATGCTTTGCTCTTACCAGATCCCAAATTCCTTCCCTCTTTTTGCTTACAAGGGGATGCAAGGGCTGTGTAAGTGCATACAGCCCAAAAATGACTGTATCCTTTGAGCAGAAAGTGATCCTTACAAAGATCTGTTGTCCCCCTAGACAGCTGATGCCTTTTCCACTCACCTAGGCTGGCAGTCTCTCCCTGTGCAAAATTCGTGGGTGGGTTCTGGTCGGGTCAGGGCATCACAGTACGATTCATCCACTTCCACTCCATCGTACCTCACACACATGGCATACGAGGTGCTCATACCTGCTGGGCAAGCAACACCCTCTCTCAGTCATGCTCAGATCAAAAAGCCTCCTCCCACCATCATTAAATCACTGGAGTGCTCACTGCATCTGAAACTCTACCTGCCGTGTAAAAAATGCCAGGATTCTCTCCATCAATGCCCCAAAAGGACCTCACGTGATCAGACAGTGGAAGCCAAACCTACCTGAAGTGCATGTGGAGCTGCAGGGGGCATAAGCTGAGACTTTCCACCGATACATGTCAGCCAAGCTGATGTCATCGTGGCCCACAGGGCTCACATCGAACTCATTGCTGTGGGAAAAGGAGGTGGCGTGAGCTAAAACCGAAAAAAAAACTGCTGCAAACATAAAAGACAGGAAAATTCCTCCTCTCTGTTTTTGAAGATGGGAAGAAACCCAGTGTTTCTGCTCTACATCTCCCCTCACCCTGGGCAAGGAAAACCACTGATGAACAGAGTGTAAAGCCTCAATCCACCTCCTGAATTCAATTAGCAAGGAGAAAGCATCATTTATAGTAAGTCTCATTTATATTATGGTCTTTCAGCCATGTGGGTGCCCTCAGCCTCAGCTCATACTATCACCTTGAGAGGCACAATTTAGGCTGCAAAGGGGAGTTCAAGCGAGGTGTCTCATATCATATATGGCAGGGAGAGTTCATATGTGGCTTGCCAGAAATATTTAAAAGTTGGCCCTCAGTCTCCTGCCAAATGTTTACAGAAGTTTCATATGCTTTTGTGCTCAGAGGAATGGGACAGGCAGGGCATGATGTGGTGGTAAACGTGTGCATGCGACATGCTACAGACTCTTGGCCTTCTTCACAACCACACCAGCATTGGCCTTGCAGGTTCTCCAGCATCCATTTAAATGGCAGCAGGACCTGAAATATGTTCTGTGAGCTTTGTGTCAGGCCAGTTGTGACACTCAGTCTGTGAAGGAAGCATCTACAGCAGCTGCCCTGGATAGACAGTGGTGAATGGGGACATCAAGGACAGCAGGGAGACTACCAGAGGACTGGCTTGACCCTCCCTCCCCAGCTAACCATGCCCCTGTTTTGCCCAGAAGACCAAGTGCCACCTTTCAGTGCCAGGGGCTCGCAGAGGCTCTGCCTGGCTGATGTCCACGGTTGGGCTGGCACCTCGCAGAGGGCTCTCCACAGATGCCACCATGCTGTAGTTGGCTGCTTCCCCCTGACTCCCAGCAAATCCCTCCACCTTCAATTCCTCCAGTGAGTTCTTAGGGGACGGCCCCTTGTGGAGGCCCTGTGGCCACTGGGCAGCTGCCCCAGTCCATAGCCCTGCTGAGGAGTTCCTTGGGGCCATCCTGGCTGCCAGGTGCTGGAGCTCCCTACAAAAGGCAGTGTTGTGAGGGTCTCTGTGGCACAGCCTCCTGAAGAGACGCATCCTGGAGGATGCTACGTGGCTGTTCTCCGAGAGCTCGGGTCTCCTCATGCTGTAGGGCACAGCTGTGCTGATGGAGATTTGGTTGAACCTGAGAGCTGGAAGAAAAATACAGGGATGCCTTAGCTACACTTGGATGTCTTGTACTTCAGCATGTGACATTTAGCAAGGCAAAAAACATTCAGTATTTGGCCTCAACATCAGAAATTGCCACCAGGGAGCACCAACAGGCCTTACTCTGACCAATCTCTCTATCTGCTCTGGAGCTCCATTCAAGCTCAAGTCTGAGCCTTCGGTCCTGGGCTGAGGAATGTTGCAGAAGTCCTTTGTTCCTGAATTGCTTTTTGGCTCTCCAGATTGACCTCAGATTTGACCTGTCACCTGATGATCACTGGACTGTTGCTAGGCCCTGTTGCCGTCACTGCCCTGCCTGCCAAGCTCAGGTGCTGAGGGACTGCCATGTCTGATCCATATGGTGGCCACCCTCTCCCAGCTCCCCTTCCCCCACAGAGCTGCCAGCCCTTGCTGCTCCCCAACAGCCTCCACCCCACTCCATCATTCCCTCCTGTCCACCCTGATGGTAAAGCCACCTTAGATTTCAAGCAGACCAGTGCAGGACTTCTGCTTTCAATCAGTAAACCAGGAGAAGGAAAAACAAAGCAACCAACCCAACTCTGTTTCTCCACCAACTGCTGCTGCTGCTTCCTCCTCCTCTTCCTCTCCTGCTGTGTTTGCATGGTAAATCTGCCTGATTTGGAAGTCGTACTTCTCCTTCTCTTCACCTTGTTCCCAGCCCCAGTCCTGGGTCTGACTGGTGGAGTTGGTCTGGAAGAAGTGCGGGTGACCGAAGTCTAAATCTTCATGCCCTTCTCTTAGAGGAAGCTGTTCACTGGTGTCATCTGGTGACAGGGAGAGCCACGTGGCATTGAAGTCCTGGGCAGCTCTGGAGTTGGCTGGCATGGGGTGATTCTGGCTGGTCTCTGGTAGGTGATGATAGAGAGGTCTGGCTAGAGCAGGGGCTGCGGTTTGGAGCGGCGGCATCCGTGGCACAGTGTAGTCATAAGTTACGTGTGGCATTTTCCCATTAAAGTTATAGTACTGGAGGAAACAGAGAGAGAAGAAACTGCTTTCATTTTAGGGATGTGTGTTTTCACAGAAACCTTTTCTAGCCACATCCATTTGGTGACGGATGTTGAGACAAGACAGCATCCTCATAAATCCAAAAGGAGAGCCGCCCCTCGCCAAGACTATCTGGCTTCCTCAGCCACCTACATATGCAGGTTTGGCTTGGGAGCCAGGTTATATTCCTTTGTCTGAGAGAAGCAGGCAAGAAAGGAAAGCCTAAAACTAGCCCTTCACATACCATGGCATTCAGAGACTGGTTAGTGGGCCCGTGAGCCATGATGTACTCCAGCCCATCCGAGTTCAGGCTCGGGGGCCGCCGGTACTTGAAGATGGTGCCAGCCACCCTGAAGTTCTGGGGGTTGTCAATGGCAGAGTTGCCGTTGAAGAAGAAATGCCCAGATTCATCTGCAAGCGCTTCAAAGAGAGAGAAAACAGACAAATGTGATGCTCTGTGGAACACTGGGGCTGCAGTGGCAATGAGGAGAGCCCACCAACGGGAAAAGACCAGCAGAAAAAGAACACCAGGCCCTGCCCGTAGCAAGCTTGGGTTCCAAATGTCTCTCCTGCTGCTGGAGATGTGGTAGCCTTGGTTAATGGAGACGTGAAGCACCCCTGTGCTACCCTGCAGCAAATGCTCACACGTGGGAATGCACAGAGCCTCCTCCCACCTCCCAGGCAGCTGAACTGGGATCTCCACATCCATCCGGCTCCTCTGCTTACCGAGGATGTTTTCTGTTTTCCTGCGCTCAATGATGAGGATGTCCGTGGCACCAGCAGGGATGTTGGTGATGAACACGTAACCTGGGGAGCAGAACAGAGCGTGAGGAGACCCTGAGGATGGAATCAAAAGATCTGAGTGGGAAAATCAGCTCATGGGAAAAGCATGTTTGTAGGGGGGGACAGCGCTGCCTTTCAGGAGGAGGACGCCAAGGGTATAAATGCATGTCGCACCAGTCTGTGAGCTCTAATCCCAGGTCCCCTCTGAAATCCTGTTACAGATCATCGTTACAGGTCCAGTCTGAGGACGGCTGGGTTTGGAGTCAGGAAGGAACTGCACAAGTGAAACAGTCTGGCTTTGGGTGTGTAGGTGAATGTGTTTCTCACACTCCTTCTGGCAAGAGCATAGAAAAAAAGCTTGGTAGCAATCAGGGCTGATGCAGAACGGAAGATGGAAAAAGACCATAGGTCCCCTAAGCTCCTGACTCCATGGAATTTGTCTCAGGAGTAACATAAAAATTGACCTTTAAAGGGAGAGGAAATCAGAGGCTCTTAAAGTTGTGTGGTTTGGCAGTTTGTCTTTCTTGCTTGTCTGTTCTGTAAGATATTAGGAGGGATGGAATGGGAGGTCAAACCTGCACTCGTACTGCTAGAGGGGGTAGCACCATTCCCTCTGCTCTGGAAAGGGGCACAAGTGCTTTTCTAGTCTGATGTTTGTAGAGAGGGAGGCAGACTAGTGAAACAACAGCGTGAAATGATGTTCCAAAACATCCTCAAACCACCGTTGATTAATTGTTAAAGTGCATACCACAGTCTATTCCTTCTGTGGGTACAGGACTGGACCATCAGGTTGCAAGGGATGAATCCTCAGCCTGGTTTCAGAGGGGACTGTCCCTCAGTTGTGCCAGCCACAGGACTGGGGAAAGCAGGAGATTAAGTGCAGGCTGAAACAAAGGCTGTGACCCTCATCGTAGCTTAAGTTTCAAATGAACGTGTAGCAGGAATAAAAAAAGATTCATTGATCCCTTCACATTATCTGAGGTGGGCAAGATGCCAAAATCAATAGGAACAAATAGATCCTCAGCTGCTTCCCATTGTAAAGAGGTGAAGGGAAACCTTACCAGTCTAATGCACAGCACCTCAAACCAACCTCCTCTGATGGTTAAGTGAAAAGGACAAAAACAGGCATTTAAGCAGGGGTGGCACTCCTCAGCTCTTTCCCACCAAACAGCTGGGAAACTCCTACCCTTGTTTAAGCCAGTTGGTGGTAAGAAGTAGCAGGTGAAGTCTCTGGACTGTGGTAGCAGGGAGTACCTATCTGTGAGATTGCCTTTCGGAAGCTGCCCGAGACACGGTGGCAAGTGCTGCCGTCCCCTCCACACACCCTGCATCTGTCCATCGTCCGGGGCGAGTACAGGCTCCCATCGCACCCAACTGGCTGCAAAGAACAAAACAAGAGAGGGTTTCCTGGGGCCAGCTTATCTCCACAGGGCAGGGTCTTTCCCAGGAAATGCTACTGTGCTTTTTGGGCGGGGCTCTGGCGGGTGTGTAACGAATGAATCCAACGCAAGGCCTTGGTTTCAATTCCCTGCTGGGCCCCCTTGGCCTTGCGATGAGCAGGAGGTCCAGTCATGCAATTACACTCCCGATTTTTCTACTCCTTCCTCCCAGAGCCTCACCTCACACTTTCCATTGATGCAGACCCCTTGATAGGTCCTGTCCTTGCAGGAGGTACCATCCTGTGCTCGGGCCATCAGCTGCCTCTCTCCACTCCGGGTGGTGCACTGGAGGTCACAGGGCTTGTTGGAGATACTGGTGTAGTCATCTGAAGGGACAGAGGCACAGAGTCACCAGGCAGGTCAAGGTGCTCAGAGACGTGCAGCAAGGAAGGGGACCTTCCCCTTATTCACACTGATGGTCTGATATCACCTTGATGTTCCTGCTGATTGAGATGAGACCCCAAATCTACAGATTTTGTAGTAGTGAAGGGGTCATGGTATGAGGCTGCAGCTGGGAACTGTGCCTAGCAGAAATACTTCTTGCTGGCAAACCCTCTTCTTTGCCAAGAGGGCTATTGACTCTGTGGGGCTGTGGCCAGCTACACCCCGTTCAGCTGAGGAGCTAAAGCTGTAGGTGCAGTTGCTCCATGTCCTCTTAGCAGATAACCGAAAAACAGGTGAGTCCAGAAACAGGGTGATCTATCTTAGGTGAGCTCAGTCTGGGCCTCAAGGGACAACTGGACACTCACGTGAAGCCATCTGTCTCAACTGTGCAGGGAATGGATGAGTTTCTTGCTCAAAACAACCCAGCACAAGCCCAGCGGGAAGCAGGCTGGGTGAGAGGCAGCCAAACTGGTAGAAGGCACAAGGAGTGTGAACACTCACTCTGCCAAGATCAGTGCTGGTTAGCCAAGACAACCCAGAGAAGGCCGTGTCCTGTCTGCCCACCACTGCTTGCTGGTGGAGGACCTGAAACAGGAGCAGTGAGGGGAGAGAGGAGACCTGGCTGGGTGGAGGGGTTCTGTGAAGAGACACGGAACAATTTCTCCAAAGCAGAGAGGACAGGGAAGCACTTCCAAACCAGCCAGGAGCATCTATCCCTTGTCCCCAGGACCTTTCCCTTCCGTGCCTGAGAAGGTTCTATGGGTGTTTTCTCCCCCTCATCCTTTGTGTGAAGCTGTGAAAACCCACCTGGATAGAGGGGCATCCAGTGGTAGTAGCGCTTCCCAAAGGCTTTGGCATTGAAACTGGAGCACTGCTGCTGTTTGAAGCTTGCTGTGTTGGCTGGGCAGGGCTATGGAGGGAATAAATATCATCAAAGCTCCCTATCTCACAGCCATGGTTGTGACAGCTGCTTGTCACTGCTGCATCCTTGGAGGATGAAAATGCCCTGTCCACCCTGGAAGGAATTAACGATGGACTTTGAGGTGCCCTAATACAGGCAGAAAGGCCAGGCCTTTGTTGCCAAGGGCCCCTCAGACAGCTATATTTAACAGCCCTGCAAAAATTCCTTCCAGCAAAGGGAAAAGCATACAGGAAAAACTTCATCCCTCCTCTCACCCCACAACAAATATGTTTTTACATTCTTTTCCCCCATCTCCCAGTCCCAGAGAGTAAAGCCCCACTCCTATGTCCTCAAAGGCACATCCTCCACCACCCCAGGAGTGGATCCTACCCCTTGTCTCTGCTCCTCTGTGGGACCAGTCCCACCCTGGGTGCCGGTGTTGTTGCAGCTCCAGGTGGGATTCCCAGAGTCCCACATTCCCCAGTAAGGACCAGTCAGTACTGGAAGTGATTCTCACCTGCTGCTGGCACAGTTGGTAGTGCTTGGCTTGACCAACACACATGGTGCTGTTTGTTCCCTGGGGCATCTGTAGCCTGGAAAGCAGAAATTTCCAGACATGAGATGGGGATCTGTGAAGTACCAAGGTACTGAGGATGACTGAGAAGTCAGCCCTGACTTAGAGGGGAGAAACAAGGCAGGCATTTTATCAGAGCAAAGCTTTCTGGACCTAGACTGGCCAAAAATCTCCTCTGAAATACATTTTCAGTGCTTTTAGGTGGGCTGTGATTTTAGGCTACTCTCTTTTTGGGGCAGGTTGAGCAGACAGAGAGCAACTGCAGTATCACTGCCTCTGTGTCTTTTCACCTCTGAGCTCCAAAAGGGTTGATGTGGCCCCAAGGACAACAGACCCTGATGATCCATCACTTCCATGGAAGCGCCCAGGGTTTGTGGTGACCGGGGGAGTTGATTTCGGGATTCACTGTGCAGTAGGCAGAGAGATGGCACCTCTCATGAGGACTGGCCAGCTTAAAAGACTAACAGGAAAGGCTTAGCGCAGGTGATGTACCAAAACCGTGGGAATATCAACACTTAACACTTTAGTTAATCCCTGGAGTAAAAAAACCACGCAAAGCCTCCCCACCCCAGCTGTGGAGTCAAGGATAGAGCCAGTGCCAAATGGAGAGAAAAATCCCTCTTCTGGCAGGAGGCAAAGGGCAGAAGGGCTGCCCCAGCCTCCATTCCCATGCTGTTTCCCACTGCTTTCCCATCATGGCCACTGGGTGCTGGGGAGGAGGAGGAGCAGCAGCAGAGACATCCAGGGAGGTCACATCTGGAGGAAAGGTGCTGCAGCACATCTGGACCCTCACCAGCTGCCAACCAGCCCACATTAAAGGAGCTTTCTGCTGTAGGAAGGAGGGCAGGTTGGGGGCCCTAGTTTGAGTTTCCTCCACTCAGGAGTGCATTCATGCAGAAGGGAAAGCTTGCTGTGCTGCAAGATTCCGGTTCTCATTAACATCTCAGGAGCCTGGAGCAGCAGGTTAGGGAGGTCCTGGAGGAGGAGGAGGAAGGTTTGGTGGCAAGGTGATCCAGAGGGGACAGCAGGAGTTCAGGCAGCTGAAGCTCTCCAGCTCTCCCCACTCCCACAAATCCAGTCCAACTGATACCACGACAGTAGCAGCTGTAGGGAACAAGTGGCAGTAGGGGACAAATGGAGATGCTGTCAGGTGACAGCCAGATAAATGACAGAGGGGAAAAAACTTGCCAGCTCTGCAGGGAATAAAGAGGAGAAATCGCTGAGATGTGGCTGAGCTGGCTCCTGCCAGGAGTAAATCAAAGCCCCAGACAATGTCTGGGAATACGGAGCTGCATCCTCATGTGGCCACAAATCAGGGTTAGGCTGGTCAGAGCAGCCCTGGTAAGTGAGGGTTTGTGAAGGAAAGGGGAAGAAGAACAAAGCCAGCTTTCTCCAGCCCACAGTTCCATCCCCCAGGAGGGGACCAACCCCCGCTCCCCATCAGACAAGTTGAGCTGAGTGGGGGACATGTTCAGGGATGTGCTTTTCTGCCTACTCCCCCTTACTCCATGGACAACAGCTGCCTTCCATTCCCAGAGGCCACAGATTAGGGGATGGCCAACCCTGCAAAACAAGTAGGTTTGGCCCCAAAACCCAATTTGTTTTCTGCCACTTGAGACCTGGCCAAGGGCTCAGGCTGGGACGTGACTCACCTCTGTCTCAAGCAGTGCCTCTCCCGGGACATCACACCTCCTCCACAGGACCGGGAGCAGGTGGACCAGGAGCTCCACTCTCCCCACCATTTGGTGACCTCTTCATCCCAGGGGCCATCTGCTCCATCTGCTGCCTCACTACTGTCCTGACAGAAACAGAGCATGGTTAGCTGGAGAACCTGGCTCCTCACCACCAAAGGCAGCTGCCACGTCACCTGGATGCCTTCTAAACGGGCAGCACTGGGACACACGTGCCAGGATCCAGGCCCTGTGGGGCCACACCAGGCTCACACGTCTCAAAATTCAAATTTCCTTGCAAGACTAAGTTTTGCGTGGGAAGCAGGATCTCACAATGTAGAGATGGGCTGTGGGACTGGACACGTGTGACAGCAACACTGGCTGCAGCCTGGCCCCACAGCATCACTGAGAGTACACAGGTGTCCCTCATTGGAGCTGCATTTCAATGAATAACCTTCCCTTTGTGACCAAATCAGCTCAGATCCAAGCTCCTCACCACCCCCCAACCCTCACAGAAGTAATTTTCAAGAGTGCTTCAGAACCAGAACTTCCTGCAGGTGCTGTTGTCCCTTTTCCCCGTGCACCCCGCTATGCTCAGAGGAGCAATGCTCCCTCTCCCAGCACACCTTGCTGGGGCTGACCCTTTAAATTGGGCAAAGCCGAGCTCTCCTGGCCCCAGTGCGGTCATTGCAGCAGGCTGCTTTTGGCTGTGCCTCCACAATTCCCAGCAGGTAAGCGATTCTGTGGTTTAGCTGGGGTTTTTTTTCCTTGCAATATTTCCCTGCTTAGTGTATGATGGTCTAAAAGCTCCTGGGGACTTTGGCAAACTCGTCTGTGCAGGAATTAATCTGCTGTTTACTGAAACACAGCTGTGAGTACTGTTAAATGCAGCCATGAGTTTAGCACAGGACAGCGACTGGAAGGGATTTATCCAGCTGAAAATACTGAGTGTTTCGGTATTAATAGATGAAAATTAATAATTAGTGTGCATGTGAAGTCTGCTTTAAAGCAAGGGCTCAGGAAAGTTGTATCAGTGCTACTGTTAGCAAAACAAGCCGGTTAGTGGTAGTGCCTGATAGCCCTGTTGCAAACAACCCGTCTGCAAAGCATAACTGATGGATGTGACAGAAAACTCAGCAGGGTTTGCTCATCACTAAATGTGCTCTGCTCGCTATTTTGGTTGACTGTCTCTTGGCTTTATGCAATTTCATGGTGTAATAAAGCCACTGTGCTCTTCATCTTATAGTGCAACTCCTGCCTGAGAACTTGTGTTTCCTCAGTGTCTGCCAACAGAGTAGCCTCTGGGCAGAGGAGATGCAGCTGGTCTATGCAAATGTTTTTAAGCTGTAACTTAAATGGTTGAAATGCCCACAGTGCCTCTTCCTGATAGCCAAAGCGTGTTGGAGGAAACCTACTCTGCTGTAAAAAAAAGCACCACGTCACCTGGTGCTTTGCTCTCTAGTGATTGCAATAGTTGGTTACAAAAACAAAACAACCAAACTCCTCGCTGCAGTTAGTTCTGGCTGGAGCTGACTTGCCTGACAGGGACCAAATGCTGTGGCCAGCAGAGGAGTTGCTCAGGAGAAAAAGAAAATTTAAATGAAACAGACATGTTTTCAAAAATACCTTTTTTCTATTCTTCCAAACAATCATCTCAAGCTTTTTTCCTATGAGAATTTTTGTCTCACTGTTTATTATCAGACTGTCAATGGAAATTCTGACTACGTAGCTTCCGCATTTACAAAGGAAAGAAACCAAAGGTCTCTCGTTGTAAAGTATTTTCAGTAATATCTTTCCCTGAGCCCTCCTATGCTTCTCTGTCATAAACATCTCAGTGCCTGGGGAGAAGGAGCTCTTCACAACTGTCAGGAAGGAGAATTCCAGTGATTTATCTGATGTCTGTGTGGAGAGCTCAGCACAATACTGCTTCTCCCACAGCTGGGGGAATAACCAGAGCTGGTGTCCTACTACTTCCCTGAGTAGTTACACGAGCCTCATGGACTGCCTGGAGGGAAGGCATGTGGACCAAAAGCTGCAATATTTACCTAGCTTTTCCCCAGGTGGCAATAAAAGTAATCCTGCTCTGGGGATCTTGTGATCCAAACAGGTGAGACAAGGCAGAAGGGAAACGGGTGAAAGGAAGTGAAACAGCCTGTTCTACTCCCAGGATATGAAACAGGGTTTGTGTATTTGGAGTGGTGCCAAGCTTCAGGCACCTTTTCAGGGTCACTGGTCCTGGGCTGTTTTGCCTGGATAAGAGGGAGATCCGGCATGTGGTGGCAGAGCTCAGGTTTGGGGATGATCAGCATCCCTGCCTTTGTGCACCTCTTTCTTACGGATAGAGTAGGATACATCTGCACTGCACCTCTTGGGGAATGACAGAAGCCCAGATGAAGATTTATTGAAAGATGCCAGTCAGAGGGATTTTTTCCTTTCAATAAAATGTGTTCCCCTGTACCCATAAGCCCTGTTTCTGCTTCCTCTCTGTGTTGGAGGAATCGATCACTTTTTAAGTAGATTGATTTGGCTCTCAGGTTTTCCATGACCAAGCTTCCTTCCCAGTCCTTGCCTAGGAGCATTTATTTTTCTTGTGTAAGCAAGGACAATGCTGAGCTGTCCCCTTGGCAATGCCCCTTATGGCATGACTGCACCCGAGTCCTAGGCCTGGTGACAAGGACAGGGAACATCAGGTACTTAGAGCTGGGGCAGCTGGTTCCAATCTGTGCTGAATTTATTGTATCGTCAGAAATAAATCTGCACTGACCATGAAACTCAAATGGTTCTTGTTTTTAATTGGAGATATTTGCATTTTCCAAATGTCCAGATAATAAATTAAGGAATGTGGGACAGACTCCAGATTAGATCAGCTCCTAGCTTTAGTTTCCCAAGCCCCTTGAGAAGTCCCAAGAGTGGATTCTGGATGAGTGAATCCCGCTCCCCACCTCCTCCTCACAGAGGGAGGAGTCAAAGGGGCTTTACAACAACTCTTTTGCACTGTCCTGGTGTTACAGGAGATGCTGGAGCCGCTCTGATTTGCACTCTGCTGCAGAATCACAGAAACAGAGCAGACTAGAAAAACCATAGCAGGAGATGCACACAAGTCCAGTCTTTGTAAGGCTGGCTCTGCCTGGGCTTGGCTGAGGGCTCAGCAGGTTAAGAGGGCCAGGTATGATTCCTTAGGTGATGAGAATTTCCATCCATAGAAAAGACGGACCATATTCTAGTTTTCAGCCAGGTACTCTCCACAAGAATCTCTCCTGAGGTGCTTGTGGTTTGGCACCGGGTGGTTACAGAGCTGCAGCTCTTCCTCCTTTGGGCTAACTAAGGAATTCCTGTGCCTCGTCACCTAGGCTGGAGGTGAGGGCTGCCCTGCTGCCCCCTTGCTGGGGGGGAGCAGAGCTTTGAACCCCAACCTGCAGGGAACTTTTCCACGATAAAATGCCTGTCTCCAGACTTGCCAGCATCAAAGACAGAAACACCAGTCCCTAAGCTAGCGTTACTGAAAGCTTTTTCTGTCTAAGCGAAGGCCCAGCAGCTGCTTCCCCTCTCCCCCCTGCCAGACAAAGGCTGCCACAAGCAAAATGCTTCAGCCCTGCACAGAAGGGTGAGCCTGGACTGACATCCTATCGCATTTCCAGGCAGCCTTTCTGAAGAGTTGAAAGGGATGAAATAAATTCTCCGCTGACTCTCTGTCATGCTCTGGATCAGCTCTGAGAAACCTGGGAATAACTGCAATTACCATGTCAGTGGCCCAGTCCCCTGTGTTGCTTATTGTTGTGCCTAATCTTGAGATTCATTAGAGCCTGGCTCCTGTTAAAAAAAAAAAGCTGTCTGGGAAGAGAGACCACAAACATGCCTCTCTAGTTCCCTTAATAGAGAAGCTGGGGGGAGGCTCTCCGCTGCAGCCTGGTATGCCTTGAGGGCTGGCCCACCACTGAAGGGCACAGTAGCTGTCGTAAAATGTTCTGCTCAGCCCTGTCTGAGCCTGTAAGACAACTAGAAACAGCAGCTGAAAATGAAATAAATTCTTCCCAGACCTTCTCTGAGGCCATTAACTGCAAGTCCTCTACCAAAAATTTCCACGATCCCTTTACTTAAGGGCTTCTCTCTACAGCAAACCACACTACTTACTGAAATACTAAGTAGCTTCAGATGTCTGAATGCCTGGAATGAATGGCAGATTATTATCTGGGAATGAATAACCGTGTTCAGCGCCCCTGGTTTGGGTTCCTCCTCTCATTCTCTGACTAAAGCTGTGGCGATAGACTCTACCACAGCCATGGGAAAAAAACAATAGCATTTGCAATTATGCCCTGATGTTTTACAAAGGAATTGGTGTTTGTGCAAAGCTATTTCTCATCCTGTTATTGCTTTATCCTGTTTGGGCAGACTAGATAGTTTGCATGTGAGATTCAATGTTGGAAGCAGACGTAAACACAGATTTTCCTTAGAAAAGCTGAAACAAGGTATTTGAGGAGTTTTTCACAGGGGAAGGTATCCTGAGGTAAAACAAGCAATGCAGAATAATTGTCAAGGGATGAGAAAGAACAACAATCTGTGGAAAAAACTGGCAGCTTGTTAACGATGTGAAATTGCAGCAGATAAGTAAGAGAAATCTGGACATATAATGAGGCACAGATGAGAAGCAAATTAGAAAACCAGTGAACAGAAGCCAGTGGAGAACTACCAAGTCCTGTTCATAATCCTGCCATGACAGAAAGTTCACAGGCAAGCGCTGCACGTCATTACAAAATACTTGATCCAAGTCAGTTAGGTCATTCCCTGCAAGTGGGACAACGCACTTATTCTGGGGCAAGCTGGTAGAAAGGATGGAAAACTGCGAAGGGGGAGAAGGGAATAACAGGCGCTGTGCATGAGACATGTCTATCATCAGGATTTTCAGAGGCATTGAATGCAGCTAGGAAGGAATTTGCTTGCCCAAACTATGGATTGAGGCTTTCTGATACTCTTTGCATAAATATGTTTTACTTAGAAGATGGGAGAGCAAGAAGAACCTCAGGTTAATCTCCCAGCCAGGACAATTTGAATCATCTAATCTGTGATCAGATTGCTCTGCGGGCATCTCTTGGAGCAAGGAAGTCTTCGGGGGCAGACTTGGCAACAGTGCTAATGTGTGTTTGTCCTGGAGAGGGCTGAGGAGCCCTCCTCCCAACCCGGGGTACCCTCCTCTTAGGTGTACAAACACAGCTGCTGGGGGCAGGGAGAACCACAAGCAGCCAAGGCTTGTGCACACATGTTGATGGAAGAGTCCATCCAGGTCAGTCCCAAATGAAGGACTTCACATCTGTTTATCCTGATCCAGTTTGCTCTGTTTGAAGTTTCTGGCTTAGCCCCGCAGTTCAGGGGTAAACAGAACGGGCAGCGGACGTGTGTGGAGGTAAAAACAAACTGGAAATCAGACACTTGAGCTTTGAAGTTAAGACAAACCCCAGAACAGGAGACGCTGCTGCTCCTCAAACGTGGGTTATCCAGTAAAGCTGCAGTGTCTGGTCTTTTCTGTGTTTAAGATGGCTCATGTGAGATTGCTTTGCCCCAGCCACGAATCTGGGGGTGGGAAACACAACCCAAACCCCTCTTTCTTTAGCAGAGCAGAATTCCTTAGGCAGCAAAGAAATCTGGACTGGTTCCTCTCGGGGGCACAATGCATGCAGTGACCCGTGAGGGCAGGGGCACTGCTGGTGCCCCACAAAGCCGGGATTTCTGCCTGCTCTGCCCACAAAAATGGGGG
Source organism: Cephalopterus ornatus (assembly GCA_013396775.1). NCBI lineage: Eukaryota > Metazoa > Chordata > Aves > Passeriformes > Cotingidae > Cephalopterus > Cephalopterus ornatus. The sequence goes on along the minus strand of VZRE01011177.1, from coordinate 734,069 downwards.
GGATTCTCCCAGGCTGGGCCTCGGGAAGGAAGAGGGGACTGGCACAGGGGGTTTGGTGCTGCTGTGAAACAAGTGCCACGAGGAGGGCCAGGCTGAGGGGGTCCTTTGTGGAAGAGAGCAGGGATGAGGGGAGCGTGGGACTCTGATGCCTGGACATGCATCCCACGGTTAGCAGGGAAAGCAGCTGCCTAAACCCATGCTGGGGTGGCAGGACGGACAGGGAAGGGGAAAACCTGTTGTTTCCAGTCCTAAACCGGAGCCAACCCTCTGCTAGAGATGAATGTGGAGGGACGAACGTGGGGGGCAGCTCTGGACGAAGCCCCAAGTAGGGAAGGCGCTGCTCCCCCGTGGTCCTTCCGGTGATGCTGGGACCCTCCTCCGGCATCCTCACACCCTTTTGTTAGTGCCAGGCACGGCGAGCGGGCACAGCCTGGTCCTCGGGGTCAGTTTGGGGGAGAGGCGACAAAACCCCCTTCCCAAGCTGCTCAGGAGTGCGGGGGGGATCTCGGAGTGCAGGAACCTGAAACCTGCGGGAAAGGGCGAGGGGCCGAGGGTCGTCCCCCCCACCGCCTCCCTGCCCCGCCGCGGCTCCCCGAGGGGTGGGAAGAAGGGAAGGAAGGAGGGAAAGAAGGAGGGAAGGCAGGAAGGAGAGAGCGGTGGCGGGGGGGAGGCTCCTCCGGCGCCGCTTACCTTATCGGCGAGGGGGGCGGCGGCGCGGAGGAGGAGGAGGATGAGGAGGATGCGGGGAGCGGCGGCCATGCCGCGCTGCTGCTGCCGCTGCCGCGGAGGAGGAGGCGGCTCGGCGGCCCACCAGCGGCGGCGGCGGGCGCGGCGGGGCCCGGGGAGCGCGGCCCGGCATGGCTNGGGGGAGGGAGGGAGGGAGGGATGCGGATGGAGGGATGGGGATGGGACGGGACGGGGGCCGGGCGCTCCTCGGGCCCCGCCGCGCCCCGCCTGCCCCTCGCACCGCCCTGCTGCCGCCGCTCCCCGAGCTCCGAGGGCTCCCGGTCTCCTTCCTGCCGAGGTCCCTGCGGAGACACCCGCCCTCCCGAGCGGAGCGCCCCGCTCCTTTCCTCCCGCGCAAACCCCCGTTTGCCACCCGATTGCTCCTTCCTGCCCTCTTTGGGCGAGCTCTGCTTCTCAAGGCATCCCTCTGCCCGAGCTGGAGCAGCCTATGTTCCACAGAGTGCAGCATCGCCCGGGACACGGGGAGCTGCTCTTGATGGGGCGGTGAGTGAATTACAGAATAGTTTGGTTTGGAAGGGACCTTAAAGCTCATCTCATTCCAACCCTTGCCATGGGCAGGGACACCTTCCACCATCCCAGGTTGCTCCAAGCCCCATCCAACCTGGCCCTGAACACTTCCAGGGATGGGGCAGCCACAGCCTCTCTGGGCAACCTGTGCCAGGGGCTCACCACCCTCACAGGGAAGAATTCCTTCCTAATATGCCATCTAACCCTGCCCTTTGTCAGTGGGAAGCCATTCCCCCTTGTCCAAAGTCCCTCCCCAGGACTCTTGCAGCCCCTTTAGGCACTGGAAGGTGCTCTAAGGTCTTCCTGGAGCCTTCTGCAGGTAGAACAACCCCAACTATCGGCCTGTCTCCAGAGCAGAGGTGCTCCAGCCCTTAGAGCATCTCTGTGGCCTCCTCTGGACTCACTCCAACAGGTTCATGTCCTTCTCCTATGTTGGGGGCAGCACTGGGCACAGAACTCCAAGTGGGATCTCACCAGAGCAGAGTACAGGTGGAGAATCACTCTGCATGCAACTTGAGAGGAATGAATTTGCTTGCTGTTACTTTCTCTGCCCCTTTCTGGATCACTCCTTGCTGTGGTTGTGATCATGAGGCAGCTCCTGGCAAGGTGCTGCCAAGTCTCCATGCTGGCACACCTCGGCCATCCCGGGAGTTGGCTGCTGTGATCTGTGGACACAGGCTGTGCAGAAATGGCATCAGGTGTCCCCAGCCTGGAGCGGGCAGCTGGGGAGCAGCGGTTTCTGCCTGCCAGATGTGCTGTAATTAGTGTGGGGAGGTTATTCTAGCACTCTGCACTGCTCCCTCACCAAGGGTTTCAGCCTCAAGGTGGAGGGAGGGGAGAGGAATGATGGAGTGTCAGCAGGGGGGACCGGCCGGGGACTCCTGATCAAAGCTGTTTGCTGGCAGGCAGGGGCCAGGGGAGGAGGGGATGATCCGCTTCTGACCCAGGCAGAGAAAATGAGGGTGAGGAGCGCTGACAAAACACATGGTTGCACCATGAGCTGCCTTCTACAAAGGCAGGGAGGGGGAAATAGCTTCAGAGTCAATTCCTGGCTTTCCTGCCCTGCTGCAGCCCTGTGTAATGTTCCTCTGGAGGCAGCTCCTGCCCCACAGATAAGCAAAGCCGTGGAGAGACACGGAGGTGGGGGAGAGGCTGTGCCTGAGAATAAATGGGAGACTGGCTGGCTCCGCTGGGTGAGTTTCAGTGCATCTGATCTCCTTCAGCCCCTCCCAAAACCAGTGTCAGGAGCCCTGGCCGGCAGAAGCAGGCTATCGAGTGCAGCTCAGTACAGAGGTGATTTGGAGAGAGGGATCTGCATGGGATGCTCTAAGGGATTGTGACAGGGCATATCCAGGCGGTCTGTGATGCTCTCCACTCCAGGGCCCTCTGTGCCTCCTCTCTCCTGACCCTTCTTGCTAATCCTGCAATCATCCACTTTCATCACTCCTGAGCCTTTTGTGCTCACAAGTGCAGTGTGGAAGACAGTGTTAAATGCTGCTCCTCATTTCACATCCTGAATTTAAACAGTGTTGTTATTTCTCGAGGTGCAGTGGAGGTTTTGAATACTCTCAGTCAATGTGGGATCAAGGGCATGGGAGATAAATGTTCCCTTGTAGTCTTGAGACACCTCCCACAGTAAGCAGTGTATGGGAAGGTTTGATAGTTTTACTTAACTGATTAATTAATTTTAAACCTTGCTAACAAGGCCACCACAACTTAATTCCGGTCTCGTAATCATTTCCGATCCACCCCTCCCAATTCGTATTTTTTTTTCCTGCTGTCTTTATTCAGACCATAAAGAAAAGCTGCCACTATCTAGCTGGGCCAGCTAGTTCTGACATGGGACACATTACATGTGAGCTTGGCAGCCCTTTGTGGTTTTGCATTCAGCCCTACCACTACAAGGGGCTTTTCCCCAGTTGCTTCCCAGTTTCGTGTGCCTTGTTAACAGGAAGCATGTCTGTATTACCACCAGGCAATGTTTAAAGGATTCACGAGATTGAGCAGAGCCACGTGGTTTCATCCCAGGAGTCTCTCCCAAAGCCAATGTTTTTCACTGTCAGTGCCAGCCACCTTCAGATGCGTGGGCTGCTTGCAGGGGACTGATTCGTACTCTTTCCCTGCCCCCTGGAAGTTGCCTGCGATTATTTCAACCTCTTGTTTCATTGAATTTGGTTCCATCAGCCAGCTGTTTCTCCAAAAAGCTTCCAAACACAGTCAGGAAGGGAATCAAAGTGTGTTGCCTCTGGAAAGGAGAGGATCCTAAGCTCTTGAGTGCCCTCGTGAGGGATCTGCAGAGCCTCTCCTCAGCCTGAGCATAACTGCACAGTCCAGCCACAGTGGGACGCCTGCCATGGCTTTCCCCCCCTCCCTGTGTGGGGAACACATTTGCACGCTGAATTCTTCGAGCCTTTCCATCGCAGGCTCTCAGATCCACATCCCACAGGCTGAGGCCAAGACCCTTTGTGAGGTTCATTGTGCGGCGGCTCCCCCTGCAGAGTCAAAGGTGGGAGATGAAAACAGATTTAAGCTCCCAGTATCTGCAAACCTCTCTTACAACGGAGGTTTTGTTGGCCTCAGAGTGACCCCCGAGGGAGCAGCCCTGTGGCCCCGGAGGCTGTGCACAGAGCTGCAGGAGAGTTAAGCTGCCGATGAGCTCACGGGGTTAAAGCTCAACAGGAGAGATGTGGCTGAGCTGGGTTCCTTCCTTCTCTCTGCATCCTGCCTTCTGCCAGGTACAACCCGTGCTGGTGCCAAGGGGTAAGAAGAGATGTGCCTGTCACAGGGACGGGGCTGGGGGATGACAAGGTAATGTCACCTCGCAGGGCAGCAGCGCAGTCACATAGATAATCAGCACTAATTTTGTGGTCGAGCAGTGCAGACTGGCCTCGCAAACTGGTTTTGCCCCTCAGTTGAGCTACTGTGTTATTTTCAAGGTGGTTTTTAAGGTTATTGGGGACCTTGTGGCAGCACATCCTTCCCTGCAGAACTGCTGCTGTAGAGTGGGACTGAAAAAAGGGGAGAGAGTTGGGGGGGGATGATGCATTGTTTAATAGGACAAGTAATAAAAAAGAATTTTTTTTAAATTTCTGGGGTTTTTTTTTGGTACATAAGGACTTGAAAAGGAATTTTGTTTTAGCATTGACATAAAAGAAGGCAACTGATAAGCCCAAGCCAAACCCGTGGCCTTGCTGTGCACAGGTGATGTGTGTGTGTGAGCAGAGATGGATGCTCCCAGAGAGATTACGAGCTGTGGGGTGATGGATTGGTGCCTGGGAGGAATAATTTACCTGCGATGCTGCAGAGCCGGACCGTGTCCTGCTCCATTCTGGCCTTGTGCTGACCTGTCACAGCCATCAGTGAACTGATGGGAAGGGGGAACTTGAGTTTCTCTGGAGCTGCCGTGGGTTTGTCTGCTCTTGGCTGTGACATCTCTGTGTCACCTGCTGATCTCCCCTGCCAGGGGCTCTGCAGCTGCTGTGCCCGTGCCCCAGGGAAGCATGTGCTGGAGCACAGGGCTTGGTGGAAACCTTGCTGGGGATCCTACCGACCCCTCTGAAGGGACTCCAGGACGAGCCCTGGTGCTATCCAGTGGTGACACTGGATTTTCTTCTGAGTCTTTGGGCTAGGACCAAATCTTGTCCTTTGGCAGCAGAGAACAGGAGATGAGTGATGTCTACCTCTGGCAATCGATCACATAAACACACATGTGAAAGCAGATGCCAGTGTGATGAGTATTTAGGTTCTCAGGGCCTGGACAGGGACTGAAGAATATCCAGAATAACAGGGTAAATCCTCTTTTTTTTCTCCCCAGCCCTCTCTCTGTTTAGGCCAGAGCTGGGCAAAGTATTTCACCACAAAAGTAAAACTTAGTGTGTGCTGAGGTTGGGGAACATCAAGTGCAATCGACCTGTTGAACTGCGAAATATTTGCTTTTTGTATTTCTAAAACATTTCAGTTGTCGGTGGATTTCAGTTTCATTATTATCACTGAGTATTATGCAAACCCCCAATGTGTTTCAGCCTGGGTTGAATTCAGCAACTCTTTGGGGGTTTGTTTTTAATTTCGTCTTAGTTGGAGAAGCTGTAAATATTTGTCCCAAACAACTGAGAAAAATGTTTGGAGTTTTTCCAGGAGCAGCAAATATTTTTTTTTTGTTTGCACAACTACAGCCCTGACCTAAATAGAACTTTGTCCAATATGATGATCTCTTTTGCTTAATGAAAATAGCTAGGAAAAAAAGAACGGAATAAAGTAAGACTCCAGTCTCACTTGGCTGGTTTCTTTCACAACCTCATCATTTATTTTTAAATAGAAGTCCTGTTTCAGAAGCAAGCAGATGTTCTGTCTTTCAAAGGTCACAAAAATATTTCTGTATTGTAAGAGCTCATGTGGGTGGCACAGGGACGTGCCCAGGCAGTGTGGAGTTGCCTCTGCATACCCTGGCTATGCATTACAAACACAGTAAGTGAAACTGAGAGCGAGATAACGTTAAAATAGAGATTTCCATCAAAATACTGGCAGACCATGATTAGTGCTCTGCTCGTTCTTACATCAACACCCACACTGAACCGTGCAGAGCAGGATACAGTGTTTTCTGTTACCAAAGTAGTGTATAGCAATAGAAAGGAGGGAGAGGAGGAAGCAACCTGTATGTTGTACAGAACCAGGCCCTGGGCTGCCCTGCTGATGTTGGGGTCCCACGTCTAGCCCAGCGTTTGTCATGGTTAAAACCCTCATAGCCTTGTCTTCATGTCTCCAACCAACCAAAAAGTCTGTTCTTTGGTCAGAACATAAACAAATGACCCTCCCTCTTCGTTTTGACCTCTCCTCCACGTTAAAGGCCACAGATCTCCTGAGACAGGTCAAGGCACACGGCAGGGGGAAAGAAGAGACAGGCTGTGGTTTTAGGGTGCAGGGCTGTGCCTCAGCCCAGCCATTGGTGGGGCAGATCAGCAAGGCACTGTTGGCAGGAGACCCATCCAAGGCCAGGGTCCAGCTGCTGTAAGGAGCACTCAGAGGTGCAGCTTCTGAGAAACACTGTCGTGTCCTCGATTTGTTCTCGTTCAGATACAGAGCCTGGCTCTGCAAGGCCTCAGTCTGTGCTGCACTCTGGAAATGAGGCATGATCTGCTACGGCTGCTTCTTCTCCAGAGGCACGAGGGGCTCACACCGGGGCTGCCTGTTGGGTTATAATAAATGCTGTAACCAGCACCTATCCCCCAGGTGTTCCCTGAGTTGGCTGCTCTGCCCCACAGTGTCTCCAGGACTTGGATTTCTCTTCCTAGGATGCAGAAGAGGAGGCAGAGTAAGAAACCAACCTGCTTTGCTAAGGATTTGTAGTGTTAATGGCAGAGATTTTCTCTTTAACAGCTCTCCTTTCTTTACCATATTCCAGAGCTCCATCTGCCTGGCAGGGAGGCAAATGTAACCCTGGAGGGCAAGGTCCTGGTGTGCTACGTTACATGGTTTGAAATATCAACGTTAACATCTACATTCAATAAGAAAAGTCACCTGGGGAAGAGGCTGGCAGAGGCTCCCAGCCCTGCACACAGATCAGAGATCTGTCCTATAAGACCAAAGCTTATGCACCAGCCCAAGGAGAGAGTCACAAACTTCGTGTGGCAAAGGGATCGAGTGGAATCCTTTAAAAAAGGAGGTAGCATTAAGTTGCACTGTATTTCTTATTCTTTTACCTGTGTGATCCCTTGAGGCTTCACACCATCCAAGCAAGAGCAAAATGTTTCATTGGTCTCTGGTTTTGGAGCTTGTTCTCTGGCATATGGGATCCCCTCTGTTAGTGTAGTGCTTAAGTACTGAAAACCTGACATTTCTTGTGGTTGATGTTTAGGGAATCTCTGAATTGCAGGATGGTTTGAACATCCGATATTTAGGATCTGGGCTTTGCTAGGTGTCAGTCAGGGTGTACAAGTGGGACTCTGTTGGGGCTGACTGGCCAAACCCTTGACTAGCAGACTGGTTTTCTTTTTGAAGCATGCCTTTAAAATTTTGGGCTTTGGGGAATTTGACCTATCTGTGTTCCAGCAGCTCTCTGCAAAGAGAGAGGAACCTTCTGGATAAGTATGTTGTGAGACTGATGTACATGACATTGGCAAGCTGAGGGGCAAGGAGAGATGAAAGAGCTACTGAAGTGCAGTATCCTTCTGACCATTGTTGTGTATGTGTACACCTTATTCGTGTATTTCCTGACAGAAACACTACCTGCAAAGTCCTGTTTTTCCCTCCTGCCTCTCCACACATTGATGTTTCCCTGTGTAACTAGCAGTCTAAAATACTCACTCTTCTCACCTGCCAGAAGGAAGTGTGTGATCTATCACCTCCAAGCATCAGCTGCCCAAATGACCTGGATCAACTTGTACCTGTCAAACTCTTCCCAGGATGATACGAGAAACAAAGTGAAGGGAAATAACACTGGTTGTGCCTCTGCCTGCGCCAGAGCCAGCCAGGGCCATCTTTCCAACCCTCCCCAGGGCTCTGGCTGCCTTTGTGCCTAGGGTTAGGTGTGGGCATGGCAGCCCCCCTTCTCAATGCTCTGCTCCGGGTGGATGGGTAGGACCAGGTGGGCGATGCGGCTCCACAGCCCACTCAGCTTGTCAGAGTCCATGTGGTTGTAGGAGCCGGGGGTCCTGGTGGTGACGAACTTGTCCCAGAGGAAGTCACGGACCCTCTCTTCCAGCTGCGGGAGGCTGATGTGGGTCTCCAGCACCTCCTCCTCCAGCAGCACCGTCAGCAGCAGGGCCACGTCCTTGAAGATCGCGGTCTCGTGGTCGCAGTACTTGTAGAAGATGAGGGTGGCCCCCGCCGGCAGCAGCTCGAAGCGGTGAATCACCGCGGCACGGCCCCCGGCCTGGAACGCTGAGCTTAGTTCCAAGTCCACCTCCAGCTTGGCCCGGTCACTCTGGAGCCTGGATTTATCCCTGCCATCGATCTGCACTGTGCTGGCACGCAGGGCAGCCGCATAGGAGTCGGCCACGTGGGTGCTAAGGCACCGCAAGGTCCGCTCGCCCGTGCGGGCGGCCGTCAGGATGATGATGGCCGGCTGCCTGTTGTCGGATGAGTTCAGGTGCTTCTTCAGAACCCTGCGCCCACGATCCCACAGGTAAGGGCTCTGCCCCGGAAACCTCTTCTCCAGCTGCTTGAATTGGAACAGGAATGCCTCCGTGGCGTTCTTGAGGGCTTGCTGGGAACTGGAAGTCAGGTTGCCGAAGCAGAATATGCAGAAGACAAGCAATATGAGGCCCGTGATGCCAAGCCCTGTTCAACAGGGGAGAGACATGGGATGGGGAACAGAAGTCAGTCACAAGTGACCTGCAGTGACATGCTGGAAAGTAGCTATGCTGGCTCTTTTTCCCCTCTAAGACCTGCCCCCCTGCTCTGGGGAAGTGGATCAGACTGGCCAGGAGCGGTGAAGGGGCTGTTGTGAGACCCATGCTCCTACACACCAGGTGAGGGGGCTGCAGCTCCAGGGGTGGAATCAAGGCCACACCTTCGTGCAAAATTTCCCGAGGAAATTGCAGCTGGCCACCAGGTTCCTACTCCTTCCCCCTCCTCTGTTTTCTTTAAGGTCTGTGGCCATTCAGAACACCACACACGGAGGTGCCTGCTGACCCAGCTAAAGTGCTGTGACCGCTGCCCTCCTCTGAGCTATGCCATCGTGGTTCTGCCCAGAAAAGAGAGGGCAGCAAGGTCCAGACAACAGCTTGTGTCCCTCTCCATTCCAAAGCAGGGTCTCTTGTTAACAGGAGACATGTGTGGTGCAATGAGGATCACAGTTCCTGCTTAGAGCCCTGTGACACAGAGCAGGACTGGGGGACCATCAGTGTAGGAGCCTCAGACCTCCCAGAACATTCCAGCACTCTGAACATGATGTGCCTTCTTTTGAGGCTGGAGAGCTGGAGGGAAAGCTGCTGAAACTGGGCCTGTATTTAAGGGGATGGTTTTTCCCCCAAACCCTCAGAAAAGGCTTTGAAAGGTCCCAAGAGAGAAGAAGAATTAAATGTGCTTCATTACTTGTTCCTGGAGGATAAGTGCCTTCTGGTCGGTGAGTAACATGCAAGGGAAGCTTCTTTTCCTCACCTTTCAGCACGAGGGACTTTTTGGGCTTCTCCTGGTCTGTGTTTTGGGTGGTGATGTTCTGCAGGCAGGACTGAGCCTCTGGGTTTGGGGCTGTGTGCCCTGCAGTAAGAGGAAGAAATGTGACACTCACTGTTGAGGGAACAGGTGAAATGAGCTGTAGTAAGAAAAGCAAATGCTGCCAGGATCTCCCAGCTGAGGGAACAGTTATAAGTGAATACTGCTTTGGCTTAATACTGCTCTGAGTCTTGGCTCTTTTTGTTTTCAGGGCTGGGCAAGGAGAAAGACAGTGCAGAGTGCAGTGTGGTTTCATGCCTTTCAAAGAAAGAAAAGGAGGAGTGAAAGGAGAGAGAAAGAGAGAAGGCAGTTAATTTCTTACACCTTCTTTCCTGCTTCACTCTGGAAAACTGACAATGGGCAGTAGGGATCTCACCATACCATGGCTCTAATGCCCATGGGAAGCGCAGGCATGTGCAGGGTGGAAGAGCCGCAGTGTGCAGCCGCCAGCTCACCTTCGGTCCCATGTCTTTTCCTTAATGTGCCTTGGGATTCGATCTCCCACGTTTCTTGCTCTGTGTGCTCCTCTGGCTCCTGCACTGGGAGAGGGGCACTGGTGCTCCTCTCTGCCAAGAGGCCCTTGTTGACAACTTCTGCGGCAGTCACATCCAAATGTGTCACTCTACTGTCAGAGCTCACTGACGTGCTTGTTGACGAAGCATCTTCCTCTGCTTTGTAGGAGCTTTCGCACTGACTGTTTGTCTCCTGGTTCTCCCGTGTTTCCTGGTGGGCAGGGCTGTCTTCTTTGCTGTCCACAGCCAGCCCAGCTGTGGGGAATAAAATTTGCAGACCTACACTTAGTTTCTTTCAGCCCAAGAACTAACAACTCTTTTACCTGCTCTGCCTCCTCTAAGCAAAGGCCCAGGTCATCAGCATTTTGGAAATGCTGTACACAGGGGAGAGGAAAGACTCACCTTCGTCCAAGTCCTTTTCTTCCTGGGATCTTTCTGAGGCACCATCTCTTGTCTTCCCAGGTTCTTCCAGCAATACTTCAGTTTCCTGAGGAGCCTTCTCCTCCAGTGTGGGGCCAGCTAAACCCAGCAGTGTTGTCTCCTCTCCACCAGCAGCTGGTTCACACACTGAAGAGTCCTCCTCTGGTTTGCAGGAGGTCTCAGACACGCTTGTCACTTGCTGCTCCAGTGTTTCCTGGGTGGGCTCTTGGTGCAATGGAGGCTCTGCTGTGCTTCCCACCTCACCTTGGGCTGGCCCAGCTGTTGGGATCAGAGTTCACAAGCCCAGTGAGCCACACAGGAGTCAGGAATGCCCAGTGCTTTACCACCAACCTTAAAACTCCCAGCTCTTGCACTGCAGAAACATCTACCCCCAGTGAGATGGGGGACAGAGTAGTGACCAGAAATGAGAAAACTCATGGGTTGAGATCCAAACAGCTGAATGAGTGAAGGGGAAGGGTGAGGAATCAGGACAGATTGCAAGGCAAGCACTCACCACCTCCTACAACGATGCCAGGACAGTTCCCAGCAACAGCTGTGTTACCAACATTTTCTTCTGCAAACCCGTAAATCCAAACCACAGCACTGCACAGGCTGCTGTGTTAAACTTAACTCAATCCCAGCCTATGTCCTCAGTGGGGTGGGCAGGCAACTCCTTCATTAAGTGGTGGGATATGTTACCACATCTTCTGCAGATAAGGGGTCTTCAGAGATAGCGATGGATTTGAAGAATTTCTAAGGCTGATGTCAAGTGCAGTTATGCCAATGCACTCCAAGCATCTGCCTGAACATAAATGATAATTCTGCTTGTGCTCTGTCTCTGCCTCTGGCCTGGAGCCCTCCCTAAGAGCTATGGCAACATATAATTAAAAGCAAACACTGGAGCATAATTCAGTAGAGAAATTCTGAGGCTGAACGTGAGCATTTGTGACATATTCTAGATTTTAAAGAACCAAAGAGTGCAGCTAAAATTTCAGCTGCTATTTGTGAAAAATTGCTTATGAACGATCAAGCATTATAATAACAGAAGTGCTTATGCTACAATTAGAATAAAGACTGATAAAAATGGCAAGGAACTTCCTTCTAATTTGAGAAGAAAGAAAAAGCTGCACTTGGCATGTGTCAGAATACAACTTTTACATTCTTTGTTGCTGATTATTACAGGAACAGTTCCGACTGCCTAGGACAGACCTGAGCTGGTGATGGCATCATGGTATCACTGACATAATGGTATGTATGTATATTGTCATAACAAAGCTCCTGGAGAATGTAACTACACAGCAGAAACTGAAACATGGGGAAACTGGAGATATCCTGCTATTCAAGCTGGACACAAACTACTCCTTGCCCTGTCTCCTCCAGAGGTTTCTCATCCATAGGTGGTGGAAAACTGGCTTATTATTTAGGCATCTGTAGATGGGAAGCACTGGGGTACATGGAAGAAAGCTCTCCCAGCCTGGATCTTTAGCCTTCCTTGTGCTGCCATCCTGGACACAGAGTGTAAACTTGTTGCAGATGGGAATCTAAAACTGAAAGTAACTTGTTCATCTTTCACCCTATAAAAAAAATATAGCAACTTGCTTTTCTTGGCCTGGAAAAGACAGGATTATTTTATTTTGCTTCAGTTTCCCACGTCACTGTTAAAAACTTCTTGGAAAGGAATTTTCCTACTAGATGGAGTAAGCATAGGGATTTCCTTACCTCCAGACAGATCCTCTCTTGGATTCTCTTCCATTTTCTTTTCTTCCCCTAGAGCTCTGGCTTCTGCACCGTTTTGTTTCACTTTCTCCTTCGGTCATGCGGAGCTGTTTCTCGGCGCTGTTCAAGTGGCTGACCAAGTCCTACCCGCCTCTCAGACACCATCCCGTCCTGGTCTCGGGAATTCCAACGAAACGCCCATAAACCTGATAAGCAGAAACACAGGAGCGGTGATTCACGGGGGAGGAGGAGGCTCTTCCCTCCACGATTCCCAAGGTGAAAAGGGGTGGGTATGACCCATAACCACGAACCTTCAGCCCAGGGGCTGTCAGCTCTTTTGCTTCCCATCAAGCTACAAGCAGTTCAGGGGTTAATGCAAATCGCGTTTATCTCGGGACGTGCCAGTGGGGTGAGGCATTGGTTTCTCATCCGGATGGACTCCGGATGGCAGACCCGGAGTCTGGGGCTTGGCGGGGCACCTGGAATCTCACGGCCCGGTCCACATAGAGCAATGACCCTGCTCTCCTTACCTTCCTGCCCTCCAGCACGCTGGATCAGGAGACAGCGGTGCCGAAGGTGAGGCCGCTGGCACAAACACCCGCCGGCCTCAGCAGAACCCTGCCCGGGTGTTGCGAGCCCGAAGCCCGCAGCCTGGCTCTCCTGCACCCCTCCAGAGATCCTTCCCACTCTGCTAAAGCGCTTTTTTTTTTGGACAGGACGGAGCCGGGCTCGCCGGTGTAACCCGAGAAAGCCGGTGGCTTTCAGAAGCGCAACCAGGCGTCATGGAAAACTCCCGAAGAACTTTCCCCGCGGTTCGCGCGGATTTCTGTACAAAAATCCCACCCCAGGAGCCTCCTCAGCAGCTCTTCCAGCACTTAAGGGGCACCTCACCCCCCCCGCGCTGCCCCTACGGCGGAGTTTTCTCTCTTAAAGACACGATTTGGAGGGGTGGGGGGTACAATCGCTGCTCTGCCGCCCCGCTCTCATCCCTCCCCTCCCAGCCCTGTTCCCGCTGGTGACGCTCCGCCAGGAGAAGGAAGTCAGGGAAACAAAGTGTCCTGTGGAGTCGGAGGCTTACCCGGGCAGGCTCGGAGCCGGTCAGGGCGGTGAAGAAAAGCAGAGTTGGCTTTTCCGCTTGCCCTTCCCAGAGGCCCTTTGGCTCTGGTGGTGGCAGGACACCGACGCACCCCCTGAATCCTCCGCTGGAAACGTGACGGTGAACTCTGCCCTTCCCCGGCTCCCGGCAGCCTGATGGGAGCTGTAGTTTTCCTTCCCAGGGCCGTTCTCCGGAGCGTTCAGGAAACAATCGTTTCTCTTTTTTTTTTTTTTTGGCTGTATTTCTACGACTCTGTGGTTGTGCCGTTTCCTCCAGGCACACTGGATGAGCGGCAGCTTCCTGCGTTAGGCAACAGCGTTGTGGATTGGAACGCGGAAATGAGAGTGAGGAGGGAACCGGTTTGAGAGTTGATTTATGAAAAGTAGCGCAAGAAAAACAATGCCAACACGCAGGTAGCAAAGCCCAGACTCTGGAAATGTCACACTGTGCCAGTGCAGGGAGGTTGGGGGCTGAAGGATGTGAAATGGATGGTCTTTAGTATCAGCCTGGAGGGAAAAGGATGGGGAGCCCCACCAGTTTCCCCCTCCAAGTGAGGTCCAAAGACTGCAACCAGGGGGAAGGTCTGAGAGTGTGTTTGTCTGCCCCTGGCCTCATTTCAGCAGTGTTTTCAAAAAAAAAATTATGTTTTAAATTGTGGTGCCGGCACAGGGGACAGGTAGGTTCCAACTCCTTCCCTATTTCATCCTGCCCAGGACGTATATCGTGGAAAGCAGCAGCATGGAGCATGCCAGGGGCAAGGCATCAGCACAAGGAGCAGTAGAACAGCAACCCCGCTCGAACTCAGCTTGCAGCCTTTTCACCAGCAACCCCAGAGGAGCCCAACAGCAAATGGCCCAGACAAAATACAGGGAAAGGCAACTGAAACGGTGCTGGGAAGGAGCAGCCACTTCATGGCAGGCACTGAATGGCTGGCACTCCTCAATTCGGAGAGCAGAGGGCTGAAGGGGAGAATTTGGCTAATGTGTTTGATTTGACTTTGTTTTCATTTGACTAAATCCTCCCCTTACTAGTACTTGTAGAACAGGTTGAGTTCAAAAGGGCAGAAAAAAAGAGATGTCTTTGTGCTGTGTTTAAGAACCCTGACTGGCACAGAGGCAGTGTCAGAGGGCTCAAAAAACCGAGTGTGTCACGTGTCTTAGGGCTGTCAGCACGTGCACAGGTATCAATACCAACACTGGTCCTACCAGGAAGGCGATGAGAAGGTGAGGTGTGCGTGGGCAGACTGTGCACATTCCATTGTTGTGACCACCCTCTCACTGGGAGCAGCAGAGGCTGTAAAACCAGGAGAGTGGTAAAGCAGGAAGGAAAAAAAATCAGTGTGGCTGGTCCACAGAGGCCCAGGTCGCCCAGAGGGCCCTGCTTCCAGCTGGCATCCATCTCACACCCTGCCTTCATCTGCTTCAGTAAGGAACAGCCAGGGAATGGCAGAGAGGAGCTGCAGGTGTTAAGGGCTTCACAAAAATCGAAGTATTTTACATCCATCTGTCCCTACGACCATCCAGTCCCTTCATCACGGGACGCAGCCAGGGCTGAGGGACCACACTTTCCACAGAAGCACAAGTGTCATGAAAACAGTGGCAAATGTGTGACAAAATCACGGGGTCCCTTCAGCCTCTAGGGCTTGGGTACCTGTTTCCCAAAAAGCCGTTTGGCAGGAAAATTAATTGATCGGGCTAGGGTATGAAGTCATCACAAAACTTACAAAACTTACAAAAAAGGAGCTTGATATTGTGTTACATTGATTTTTTTTTCCCCCCCCCCCTTTAGCAAAAGGAAAACGAAGCCATGGGATGCGAGTGGAGATACAGAATTGCAACCTAACAAATCTGGTCTTTTCTAACTCAAGTTTGCGGGAGGATTTAATTTAAATAGGGATAAAACGTTTTCTCTCAATCTGTAGAAGAATCAGTGGTGAGTAGGTGAAATATAAAGGACATGCTATAAAATATTTATATTTATATGTAAATATAAATATTTACACAAGGTAATACTTCAGTAACTTTCTTTGGAAACTTGCGAATAAAGTGATACTTTAGGTGGAGTTCCCCTGGTCAGGAATCATGAACTGACTGGTCTTTTTTCTACTTGATTTGAACTGCATGGATGGCTCAGCTGTACTTTAAAACCTACTAATGTGACATCCTTTTTTATTTTTGCTTTAGAAAACATTGCTCAATGTGTGTGTTCTGCTTTTAGGTCTGAAAAGAATGACAGTATTTACTGCTGGTACAGTAGGAAGTATGCAGAACTTATCTCACAAATACTTATGGTGTCTTAGTAAAGCATTAAAATAGTTTTTATTTTGAAATGAAAGTACAGAGAAGACAGTCACAGGAGGGAACTCTGAGTGGCACTTCCCTGACTCAGCTTCCTGCTGGAGTGCAAAGAGCACAGAAACACCTACCACACTTACAACCCTGCAAAACAAGTAACATCACACGTGTTCTGGAACATTGTAGATGAAGTTACTGCCAGACTCTGTTTAGTGGTGCGCAGGAACAGGGTGAGGAGCAATGGCCATAAACTAAAACACAAGAAGCTCCCCCTCATCAGGAGGAAGAACTTTATGTTGAGGGTGGCAGAGCACTGGAACAGGCTGCCCAGGGAGGTGGTGGAATTTCCCTCTCTGGAAACATTCCAAACCCGCCTGGATGCACTCCTATGTCCCCTGTTCCAGGTGACCCTGCTTTGGCAACTGGGTTGGACTGGATGATGTCCAGAGGTCCCTTCCAACTCTAACAATTCTGGGATTCTGTGAATTTGTAGAAGGGCCCCTACTTGCTTAGCAACTCATTTCCAAACTGGTCTTGAACTGCTCACTGCCCCGGTGAGCATCTGTGCGGCGGTTCAGAAAATGTGTGTTTGTGGAATAAGAAAGTTGCTATTTCTTTGCTTAGTGACATCGCAGAAACATAGGACAGCTCAGGCTGGAAGGAAGCTCGAAAAATGATCTGGTCCAAACTTCCATGGGAAAAGGAGTCTAGAGGAGATCATGTCCAGTTGCATCTTGAAAACTTCCAGTCACAGGAACTCTTACCACATCCCTGGGGAAAAATGGTTTATCAAGAATGCAATCAAATGGTGGGGCACTGGAACAGGCTCCCCAGGGCAGCGGTCAAGAGGCGTTTGGACAATGCTCTCAGGGGCAAGGCGGGATTGCTGGGGTTGTCCTGTGCAAGGCCAGGAGCTGGACTTGATGATCCTTGTGGCTCCCTTCCAACTCAGCACATCCTGTGATTCCGTGATTTTTAAAACCCCCTTTTACCAGCTAACGCACCTGAACAGAAAGGGGAAAGAAAGCAAAACGCCTAATGAGACACTAACCACGACGATTTTCGTGCAGCACGTTACCAGCTCCAGAGCATCTTACCCCCCTCAAAACCCCTCTCGGCGCTTCCCGGTTCCCACTTGGTGCTTATTTTACAGGGTTTTCCGCCTCCGAGAAAGGCCCGCCGCGGCCGGCTCGCTCCGGTGCGACGGGCGGCACACGGAACGGACGGCGGCGGGAGCGAGGCCGCCCGAGCTGTCCCCG
>VZRE01011177.1:701861-716862 GCA_013396775.1 Cephalopterus ornatus | reverse complement strand
GGGCGTTGGGATGGGATCGCCCCGCTGGAAGCACCGCGGGGTCCCGGAGGGTCTGAACACGCGGCTGGTGCGCTGGGAAGGCGGTCAGGCCCAGCCTCGAGCAGGCTGCCTCTGGGCTGCGTGGCCGCGCCCCTCACCCGTTTCTCGTTTCAGGGGACGAGCTTCGCTTCGGCACCCCAGACTGCCTGACGCGACCCCCTATAAAAGCGTACAGGTCGCCAGGTAGGCTTTGACTCCCGGAGGGTACCGTCCGCGCCGCTGGCAAATGCGCTGCCCTGCCCAAAACTTGAGGAAATGGAGTTTATTGGGGTTTAGGTTTTACCGTGGCTCTGGCACACGGGTGAGGAAATCCCGCTGCGGCTTCTGTCCCGTACACAAGGGGTGGAAGGAGAAGCCCTCCTGGAAAGGATCGGTGCGCGCAGAGCACGCCGAAGCCCCTGAGGTGGCTGTTTTTCCTAAGCGCGCCACTGGGAACAGTGTTTTGTCACAGCGTTACGGTGGGGAATAACTGATTTTACTAACGGTGCTCGGTTTTGAAAGTCTGGATTTAAATAAGGTATCCTGAGCTGCAGAAATAGGTCCCTCAAAGGCTGTGCCCTTGTAGAGGGAGCAGCAGTGATTATGAGGAAGTGCATAATTGGGGCTTGGCTGTCCTTCCTTTGAAGCACCAAGCATGGTCTGGTACTTGCTGCAGGACTGGGCTGGGCAAGGTGTTGTATTGGCTCTATGTGGCACCTTCTTGGGGCTTTAGTTGATGAAATCTGTATCCCTCTCAAACTTTAGGGAGTTACTAGCGGTGCAGTGCACAGTCACGTGGCTTTAGCCTGCCATTCCATCAGAAATCTATGAGTACACTGTACTTCCTTCCCTTTTGCTCTGTTTTGGGGCATGTACATTATCAGTGTGTGGCAATGCTCAGGGATGAGTTGGGCTAGTCTGGGACTGTTCTTCATTCCCAGCTGAGATCTTGTCACCACGCTCTTGCTACAGTTCCAGTGCACGGCCTTGATTATGTGGCACTGCCCTTAAAAAGGGCTGCCAATATCCTGCTTCAGAAGCAGGATTTCCAGGAGGCATGGGAAAATCTTACCCCGAGGGAGAAAGAGCAACGTTATAAGCAGTACTTTGGAAAAGTACGAAAGGTTTATCTACGAAATAAAGCTCTGGCAAGCTGTTGCTCCCACATGGTGGCTAACAGGGTACTAAGAGGCTTAGTATTTTAAAGGTGGCTGGGCTGCTCTAGGGGAGGTGCAGCTGAGTGTTGATTTTTTTAATTGGACTTCTCTAAAAGTGAGGCGGGGGGGTGGATGTCCTACTCCCACCTCCCCAAGCTCTTAGCAGCTGTATTGGATTAGTCACAACAGGTGTAAAAGTATGAGAAGAAACCCTAGTTGTTTACGCAGAAGCAGAGGAGTTTTCCCCCCCGCACAGTCCTCCCGCCTGTTGCAGTATTATGTTTTTCCTGCAGAGATCAGGGGACAGTCTGTGAGGCAGAGGGACAAGCAGGGTGGGTTTTTATGGGAACATAATTGCCCTGTTTCCCTGAGAACAGAATGGAAGCAAAACCACAACTTGAGAAACTGGTTTCTGGCTTCTGCATAGAGGTTTTAAATATAGATCAGGGCAACTTCCTTGTAGAGCTGAAAAGCTTCAAAAGCCTACAAACCCTGCCTTGGATCAGGCAGCTTTTGGATCAGTGAGCTGAAGAGCCATGCTTGCAATCGGTGTGTAAGTTGTCTTAAAATATAGAAATAGGGCTTATGAGTTAAAGGCAGGCTCTGGGTGTTTTTGGCACCGGAGTTTGTGCTCTCTGTCGTTGCTGGGGAGCATGGCAGCAAGCAAATCTCAGGCTTATCTCTGTTGGAAAAGATTGTGAGCCCACAGGGACAGATCGGCACTAAACTTGAAAGAGCAATTTCCACTGTGTTAAAATAGTGGCTTTATACTATGGTTTATGAACCTCTAGTTTGTGAACTGGCAGATTTCTAATCCCTTCGATGAACCTGGGGTATGAAGTGGAGAGAGTAGGAATATCACTCTCTCCTGGCAGGTGGCTGGCTAGCAGATTTATGGTGGGTTGAGAAAACCCTCACTAAGTGCCTGGGAGGCAGGAATGAGCCTTTGGGTTGGAGGCTTAGGCATTGTAAGGAAAGAACAGGCACGTCTGGACTGGAATTACATACATTTCTGGGACAGTTAAACTTCATAAAGGGGAGTTCACTTGCTGTTGGCGATACCCACTGGTACAGAAGGTGCTGGTTCACAGGCTGCCTTCATGAGAGAAGTGAAGTTGTATTTATATAAACCTTTCCTTTGTACAACAACTTCTAACAACTCTTTGAGACAGGACTGCTGGATGCAAAGAAGAGGAGAGGAATTAAAAAGTAGGGAGTGCATTGTGTAGCCCTCTTTAGATTCACAGATCTATCTGGTCTTCTGGTCACCACTACTAGTGAGATTTTCTTGCAAAGCCCCGGTGCATAGTGAAATATTATGGGTATGTTGTTTGGCATTTCTGAAAGTCAAGTAATTTAGTGAGTCTCTTCCTTCTTAGCTTTGTGGGAAACCAGTCGCTTACCAGCTTTTTGGGATGGATTTGAAAATACAGTGTCCCAGTCACTGTGTGCGGACACTTTACTATTGCATCTGTAACTTAGTTTAAAACGTACGGTTTTCTCCCATTTTTGTGATTTGAGTGGGTTTGGTGGTTTTGGTTTTTTATCCTTTGTGTGTTTCACGTACACTGGCTTGCTAAAGCTGCCGGAACACATTAGGAAAAGGTCTGTTTTCTTTCTTGAAGTAAAATTACTAAACACTAGGTGGCAAGCTGTGCGTTGCCCTGGGCGTGTGGTAAAAGAGCTGCAGAAACACATTAAACCCCGGGAGAACCCTGGACTGTTTAAAGAATTACAGGGCCAAGTGTGAATGTTAGAGAGAAAATGTTTTATCAATTGTATTTTTCTCTTTGCTGTTTCCTCTGCTGATGCCCTTCAGCTTGATCATTGTACCATGGTCTCTGTTGCACAACTGTACTACAGCTTTTATTCCCTATGTGGAGGTTTTTTTTCAACCCCTTGAATTTTGGAAACCAAAATTGGTTTGCAGTTTAGTGGTTGCACTTTATCCTTTCAAATCTCTTTTCCTGGTGTTCTGCTTTTGACTGGCTTCCCAGAGCTGGCCTTTGCTCTGTGACTCCTGCCATCTTACAGGGATATACTCTTTCTAGAAGTGAGCCCAAAGATGTGGGAAGAACCCTCTGTATTTCCGTTGTGTATATTTACTAGTTTACGCTGAATCCCTTTGGCATAGGGCATTTTGTGGCTCTTAGCACTCGTGTTTTTAAGCCATGGATTCCTCAAAATAAAAATTAAAAAAAAAGAAAAAAGTGTGGCAATGTTAGACAGGTGTATTTCTAGGGAACTTGAATTTACTATAAGCTTTTCAAGTCTTGGTTGCTTTTGGTTACATTGTAAGAAAGTAACTCTTGGGAGGTCACATTGAAAAATTACTGATTTAGATCGAGGATGCTCTGAAACTATGTCTTGGTCCTTTGGATTTATGATGTTACCAATCCTCTTTTTATTCTTTTTTTGCCTCCTGACAGATGGTTCTACAGTTTACTTTGAAGAGACTCCAGTAAAGGAAAAAGCAAAGGTTTATGACAGTAATGAAATTGAGAAACCAGCAGGGCGACCAAACATTTATACACCAAAAGGTAACACGTTTTGCCACCATCTTCTCCAAGATGTAACAAGTGATTGCTTAAATGTACTAAAAGGACAGTCTTTTACTTCTGTTAGAAAAGGGGGAGCTGTCGAGCTGAAACCTGAATGGATGAAAAAGGCTTTTCAAAAAAATAGCTTTTCGGTGTGTACTCCTGCCCGAGTCAAAGTAAAATTGATTGTGGTGTGATGATCATCTGCTTGGGTGTAAAACCTTAATGTTCAAGAAAATGCAGATTTCAACTTTGATAATTACACAGCTGTCTGTTTTTTGTAAAACAAAAACATGAGTAATATCATACCTTCTTCAAAAACTGTGATGAGAGTGGATCTTTTATTGCCTCAGGCGAAGAAAACCGAAACTTCTTTTTCGAAAAAGATGACTTACCCTTGACTTAAGCAGGGGAGAGCTGACTAACCAAGGGATTTCCAAGTGAGGGTTTGAATACATCCAAATGGATACACTAAGTAAGGGAGGTTTTTAGGAGTTGGCTCAGGCAGCTAAGGACATGTTTGCCAGGGTCCCCACAGGTTTGATCACAGGGTTGTTAAGGCAATAGCTTTACTCTGTTTATTTTTTTCTCCCTTCTGTTGAACAGTTTTGGTTTCAGAGGCGACAAATATCGTACCCTGCATTAGCAGTCAGGTAATGCTGCTGATTTCCCATCCTTTGCACTGTACTATTAGTGCATCAATGCTTTTAAAAAAAAAAAAATTAGAAGGATGATTTTGTGTCATGTTGGGAAAAGCAGGGTGAAGGCCAAATTATTAAGCCCTTGCTAAGCTTTCTCTGTCTACAGAGGAGCTGAAAAGGGCTCCAAGAGGCTGTCATATGGTGCAGGCTTGGTTTGGCACCACAGCATATATTCCTGCCATAATAAGCTTTGTGGATTTCATAGAAAGAGCTAAAAGTCTGTATGGCTGGTCTGTCTGATTCTGACCTCTGATGTGGTAACTTAAGTCCGTCCATTTGTGCTTTGGTTTCAGAAATAAAGGCTGACTTCCCTGAGAAAAATCAAGAACACTTCTCAACTTCTGCACCACAGAGTAAGTAAAAGAAAAAAAAGGATACTTAGTCTTTCCCTGTAATTAAGTGAAAAGTATAGAGTTATTTTCCTTTCCTCTGCTTCTGGTTTTTCTTGTGCCCTGGGACTCTGTCTGGGAAGATGGAAAGGGACCTAGGAGGCAGATTCAAATGGAAGCTGGAGAAGGCAGCACACTCCAGAGTCAGAGCCCTTCTAGGAGGTTATTCAACTTGCTGACCATAGAAAATGCCCCATTCTTCTTTTTCATTTTTCTCTTTTGGCTGGGTTAGGAAATGGAGTTGACTCATGGAACTGTAAGTGCAGAGCATGGACTAGTGGCATTGTGGGGGTGAGCTGAGAAAGGGAACAAAACCTTCACCTTTTGGTGGCAGTGAATGTTAGTCTGTACTCAACACCTTTTATCCTTTCTCTGAGAAAGGGTGGCTGAATTAGTTGTCATATACTCCTGGAAAGGAGCAACATTTTCTTTGCTGGCAAAATCCAATCTGGTCACCTAAGGACCAACTCCCTGTGTAAACTTTTGGTTGGTTTTGGGGGTTTATTGTTTCTGGTTTAGCTTTTTTTTTTTTTTTTCCTATTGGAGGAGTACTTGAAAGAAGAAAAATAATGTAAATAATGTTCTGAATTCCTAGTAACGTCCTGGTGCTTGTTTCTGTCTTCAACAGGTATAGATGAAGTCTTGTAAATCAGAATTCAGTCTGGAGAACCTGGGGGGGTTGTTCAGGTGTTTGTTTCTTTTTGGTGCTCCTTTTTGTTTTCTTTTTTTAAAACCGTGGTGCCTTCCGGAAGAGCAGCTCATCATGTGGTAGCTGCAGATCTGTGAATGCCTTTGAAGAATGAATTGAGGCAGGGAGTTCTTGCTAGTCTGGTACTTTTTCTTTCCTGTGCCAGAGGTAAAATAGGTGCTGCAGGAGTGACTAGTTGTGTGTTGGGTGAAGAGCTTGGGAAGATCATTTGAACCTCTGGAACCTCTAAGGTTTCTGCAGAATTTACACTTTTTGAGTTAGGCAGCACGAATAATTTGCTTGGCCTCTGTGCAAATTGTGTTGTAAATAAGGCAAGATTCTCAGGCAGGGTAGGATTTGGTTTTAGTCTGTTTATTGAATTACTTTTTCCTTAGGGTATGAGTTACAGCTGTCTCCTAAATATGAAACCTAGTCTCTGCAAACAGGGCTTCATTGTGAAGTGTTACAGAATTGAGGTGATTTTGATCTGTTAACTACTAGAAGACTGAGATAAGCTTAGCCAGTGAGAAGCTCCGTGTCTGTGCCCTTTTGGGGCAGGGGGTTGAAATTACAGAATAGTGTAGTTCATTAAGCCAGTTAAGCTCCAGCTTAAACCAGAGCTGCTTTTAGCACCTTCTACGATTACATTCATCCATAAACAAGGTTACAGAATTTATTTCAGTGGCTTTAAATAACTGCTGTGGGGTGTGTTTGTTCAATTTATTCTCAATAGTGCCATTGAAAGTATCCTGATTTGGTTATATATTATTAAAGAGCCCTCAGCTTTGAATCAGTTGCTGTTGTTCACAAGGAGCCAGAAATTCTCATGTCTTTTTAATTAACTGACTAAATGCAGAAAACATGCTGACCAATAATTGCACTGTATATATTCATACCAGTCTCTTGGGAAAGTTGTTCGTAACACTTTTATGGATAATGCCTCTTGTACATTGCTGTCTGAGCCCATTTAAATAAATAAACCAAAAGTATATTTTGAAGTTGAAAGCTTCCATTTTGCTTTAAAAGCACAATTCATCCCGAGAAACTGACTGCTGATGAAGCAGGCCTCCAACCCAAGCTGCATGGAGAGGGAAAATGAGGCTGTGCATTTAACAGATTGCTTTGTTTTTGCTACTTATATCTTGCATTATGTTGGTTTCCTAGTATGTCCATTCACTGAGTCTCCATTTCCATGTCCCTCAAATTCTTAGGCAAAATCAGGAAACTTGACTGGGACATGGGACCCTTGTGCAGAAAGTAACAGGATGTTAAATCTCTGCCATTTTGTCACCTTGTGCTTGAAATCTGTTTTCATTGGTGTAATTTTTCAAGAACTAAAAGTCTTTGGGGGTGATTTGTGGTAGTTCGGGGACTTGGGGTTTTTACGCGAGGTTCTCAGGATGGCGTGAGAACTGGCATTTGGTAATAGATGGAGAGCTGTTTATAATTGTTGTCTTTGGGGTTTTTTTTTCTCATGTTCCTTTCTTAATCTCTCAACAGGCAGAAGTAAATCTCGGTATCAGTCCAGTGTAGGGAAGCAGTCACAGCCTTTGGCCAAAAGTAAGATTTCTGCTTTCACTTCTGTTTCACGCTTGTGTTACATTTAACCATTTTCATGCCTTTCCAATTACTACAATTCCTGGTAACTGGTGCTAAACCAAGGGTGCTTGGCAGAACAGATGACTTGCTTGCTAGGGCACGCGTCATCAGCACGAAGGAAGGAAGAGTGTTGTATAATAAGTAACGTTTTCACCTGAATTTAAGGTCTTCCCTCTGTAATGTTTACAAGATTAAAGCTGAGGCAGAAGTAGCGGTGGTGTCATTTAACCACTGTCGGGTTGCTGTCCTGATAAAAGTTAGGGTATGAAAAGGTAGCATAAGGAATACAGTTCTTCCTGTTTCCAGGAAGATTGGTGTGTTTTGTCACTAATTTTTTCTGGGAACAGAATCAAGCTTGTAGTACATGAAATGGTGATTAATTTAACTGCTTAAATATGAAACCAAACCAAAGTAGCTTCCTGTGCACTGTTTGCTGTGTGTACTCTGTGTACAGAAGCTCACTGATCCAAAGGCCGCAAATGTTTTCTGATAGTGCTGACCACCAGTGTTTGAGATGCAAATATTGCTGCAGGAACTATTTTTATCCTTATGGGACTGAGGAAAGAGAAATAACACAGAAGTGTTCTGGTGCTGTCAGGTTTTGTATAGGGCATTTTCTGCCGAGCATAAATGTAGGAAAAATCGTGAGCTTTTTCAGGACCATTTTTAAGCTCTCCGTTTGGATTTGATTTAATAGAATGAAACTTTAAGAAAGAAATCCTTTTTCAGAAGAGTGTCCAATTTCTTAGTCAATCCTGAAATGTGTAAAAATGTTCTTTATTTTAATGCTGTTTCTTCGCTAAGTTGCTTAAGAAGTTCAAATTTGTGTTTTGTGGGTTTGTTTGCTTTTTCTTCTTTAAACTAGAACATCACCTCTGTGCTTTTCAACTGCTGTACCAGTAGCTTGAGAATAAGATGATTTCACTGAATTCTACTGTTTCCTCTTATTTTCTTCTCACTTGTTGACTTCTGATGCCTTTTAAAACACTGTTTTCTTCATGTTTGCTCCCTCTTTCTATAGATGATGGTGAATCGCAGAGTGGGTTTCACAAGGGCCAGACTTGGTTCCTGGTTCTGTTAATTAGTGTCCCGTTGCTTTATGTCTTCTGGAGTGGAATTCCAAGTCTTCCCTATGGGACTTCAAATAGAAATGCTGAAATTCTGCAAACGTTTCGGGCCCGGATGAAGGAACTGAAAAGTACTTACCAAAGTCAGGACCCCAGTCTGTGGAGAAGAGCCCACGCCTCCCTTGAGAAACGTCTTAACGCTTCCCATCAGCACCTGGAGCCGGCTATCCTGCTGTTCACCGCTGGCCGGGAAGCTGAGAAGGCACTGAGGTGCCTGAGTAACGAGATTGCCGATGCTTTTGCCTTCTCCCAGAATGCCACCACCATCCAGATCAACGGGGTGGACAAGGCCCTGTTGGATAGTGACGACGTCAAGCTGGAGGTGGATAAAGAGCTCAGCTCTGGGTTCAGTAAAGGCAAGAAGGTGGCAGTGGTGCATCGATTTGAGCTACTGCCTGCAGGCTCCACCATAATCTTTTACAAGTACTGTGACCATGAAAACGCGGCGTTTAAGGACGTGGCCCTTCTGCTGACGGTTCTCCTGGACGAGCAGTCGCTGAGAAAGAGCCTCACCTTTCGAGAAGTGGAGGAGAAAGTCCGGGATTTCCTCCAGGCAAAGTTCATCAGCTCGGATGTTCCTAGTTCTTACGATGCCATGGACACAGATAAGCTGAGTGGACTGTGGAGCCGGATATCTCATCTTGTGCTGCCTGTTTGGCCGGAAAAGGGCCTCCCTCTGGAGGGATGCACATAAGAGTTACTGGAGAGGACTCGGGAAAGGAGGAAGACACAAAATGTATGTTGCAGTGGCTGAACAGGGAAGAACTTGCTGCTGCTGAGCTCAGGCAGCAGCCTGTAAGTCCTTTCTGTGCAGAGACATTCCACCAGCTGGTGGGGTTGTTTCTGCTAAAGTAACTGGGACTTCTCTAAATAAACTGCAGAGAGCAAGCAAGGAACTTGCTGGTTGTTGGTAAGTTGTGTTCAGCCTCGGTGTCCTGGAGCTGGGCATAAGTGTCCATCAGTGCAGAATCACTCATCTGCCTGTGGAGCTGACTTGATGCACTGTTGGCTTTGCTGTGAGGATCCTTTTCTGGTGGTGCATAAAGCTGGTGTTGCATTTGGCAAGGTAACAATGCAAAACCATCACCTTCATCTGCCAGAGTTGCTGAAAATGATGATAAAGTGATGTGAGTTGTAAGCACAAGCTTTTTTTCTTGATCCATCTGATCACAACATAGATGTCAGCTGTTTCTGGCCACTTCTAGAAGTGGCAAAATTGCTTGAAAGATCTGTGACTTTCAGCAAGCATTTTTCCCTCAAATGAGCCTTCCCTAAACAGTTTTGGAGAGTGAGAAAAGCTGAGGTACAAAGACTTGCTTAAGGTTAGTAGTACTGACATCAGTTAAATAATCCCTCAGCACCTCTTTGCCTGGCTCATTCCAGGAATTCTCTACTCCTTGTCAAAGTTCTGCAAGTCTTAAAATTTGGAGGGAAATGATGAAATGTCAGCCCTGTGTGTGTACTATCTCCTTTCCAAACAAAGTTTTAGGAAGACATAGGTTATTTCTCATTTTACTAAGATCGTTATTTTTGCATCCAGAGAATTTATTTATTTGTGGTACTTGGTATCCCAAAAAAATAACCATTCTTCTTGTATCTGTGTATAACCCGCAGCTTGCTGTATAACCTTCTAGCAAAGAACAGATTTGCGTGTTTTTAAAATGTGGGTTTTTTTTTTTAGTCTCATGTCAAGAATTCCTCACTCCAGATTAAAAACAAAAACATATACCTGTTTCTATTGTAAGTACTTTGTGTTAAAAAAAAAAAAAAAAAAAAACAAAACAGAGAGAATTGCAGCACTTCCATTTCCTTGCTGTTGCTTTATGCTCTCAGCTATTGGTCCATGTAAATTTGGTTTTATTGAGTATGAAGGAACATGTGAGGATCCTCTCAAATTAATAGGATGTTTTGTCTTGTAACAGCCAAGAGATTGGGCCCCTTGAGCTGTTTTGTTGCAAAAAATCCCTTTTTAATCAGGAAAAACCTATTGAGGAGCTGGAGCTTCTGGCATCTTTGTTCAGGGAGAGTTTGGGGGTGTTAAATGCATGGACCAAAATCACCTGAATATAAAAGAACACAATTTGAGAGACACAGAGCTGTGGTCACTTAAACCAGAGGGGGATTTGTTGTAACCATTGGAAGCTAGCGATGGATAGGGCTTCCTATTTTAATGGGAGAAATAAAACCAGTAAAAAAGACATGGAAGTGCTGTTGTTCTGGATGTTTAAGAATAGCTCAGGAAGGAAAAGATGGCATTTACACTTAGAACATTTCACTGGACAAATGTTTTTTAAAAAAAAAAGCAACAACTGTGATTTATTTCCAAATGTGTCCTGATAGCATATTTGTTTGTATATTATGGAAACTATTTTAGTAATGATTCAAAATAAATATACTTGTTTGTTTTATAAGCTGTTTTAAGATTTGTCCATTGAATTTTGAGTGGTCAGACTTTTTTTTAACATACTTAAGTCGTTCGTTTTACCTTTGGCCAAATACAGATGCCTAAAATACAACCTTTTGCAAAATGTAGAATTTTTTAAGAAACTTGAGTGGAGTGGTAGATACTGGGATGCAGATGTGTGTATTCCATAATATCAGGCCTTCTCTCTGACAGGGAGCGTTTCAGGAAATAGCTGTGTAATGTTTTTTACTTGGTGTTCTTGAACTAATTCCCCAGTTCTGATTTCAGCTGGAACTAATGATAAGATATGGTTCACTTCTTTCATTAGCCCCATACAAGAGTCAGCACCTGACAAAAGGGATGACTTCATTCTTGTTCCACTCCTGGCTGCATGTTCTGTACCTTTGCTGTTGCAAACTAATGCACTGTGAACTGACTGGAGGGACAGTCTTACTGAAAAGTAACTTAGGAAAAAATTATCAGAACTGGCAACCACAAAAAAGATGAAGTTATGACATGAAGGCAGGGGAGATTCCACGCCTCTATTTCATTCAAACCCCCCGTATTTAATCCAGGTTATATTCTGTTTCTAAAACTTCCCCCCCTTATGAGTATTACAGAGCTATGTTCCTCTTTCAAGAGAGAATAGGAAGGTGCCTAGAAACTAAAGACTTCATGTTCTGCTTCATGTTGTGCCAGTCAAAGGAGAATCACTTGTTGTTAACTGTAGGGAAAGTGAGGTGTAGTTCCAAATACATGGTGGGCTGCTCGGTCTGGAAAAAATAAATGAAAAGCAAGATGGTGTAGGCAGTGACCCCTTCTGTCGGAGGGGAAGGGCTCAGGATTAGAAGACTTTTGCAGGTCCTTTTGTAGCTGTTTGTGGCATTGTCCTTAAAAGGCTCTCATTAAATATCCACAGGTACTTAATGCCGATCTCATTAAGCAACTCCTACTCAGCCAGAGGTGAAGAGTAATGTCTGTCTGTGTTGCTCACAGGCAGCTGATTGCTATCCTCCTTGTGTAATTATTTCATTGCCTTCAGCAAACAGAGCCATTTGATGTTTTCCAAACTGTAAAATACTTTGGCTTCTTCTAGGGAAATCTCACTTGTGAAGTTGGAAGTGTCCCTGACTGTCAGCAGATCAGGAAATTAAATAGTTTGTGACAGCAAAAATGTGCTTATGCAGAGCAAAGACATCAGAGCTGGCCTTGGGACCAAGAAGGGGGTGTTTCTTCTTCTGTGGCCTTCAAGCATACACACTTTGGGCAGAATGCGATCCCTGGGGGGGCTGAACCAGCTCCCCATCAAGCTGCAGACAAAATTTCCAGCGCTCTGCAAATCAGACTGGAAAACACAGTCAAACTGCTCCTTGGGTTTGGAGCAGACAGACCTGCAGCTGGTGAGTGGTGAAAGATGGAGTGTGGCCCCGCTTCAGCTCCTCCTGCTGTCTCCTTTGGGCACCTGGAGGATGGGAATACCCTTACTGCCTTCAGCAGTGGATGTTGTGAAAGGGACCCAGAACAATGCACTGTTTGGTACCTTGTCTCTCACACCCTGCTCTGAGTCATGCTGTGCTGAGCAGAGTTTGGAGCACGCTAAGCAGGTTTGGTAAAAGGAATAAGGTTTTTTCCCCCCCCATTTTTTTCCACAGCAACAAGAACATATTCTCGGGGGGTTTTTTGCAAATTAACAAAAAGTTACGGTTTTCATATCCTTATTTTTTTAAAAAGTATATTTGTTTTGAACTAATAGTTCAGCTCAAACTGCATGCAAAAGGCAAGGTGAGAGCTCCACGTTAAGGTAGGCATAAAAGTATTCGCTGTACAGGACTCAGCTATATGAACCAACTGCAGTGTGATTGCCAGCATGCTGCATTTAGGAAAAAAGAGTCTGTTTTTGGAGGGTGTAGTATATGGACAACTTGCCAGACTCTGTACCAGGACCCTGTGTCACAGCTGGAAAACTAGAAGAAATCTGAAGGGATGCCTTTATTTTATAAGAGAACGATTTTTCATGCATTGTTTCTCTGTCAGATGAACTGCAAAACTGCAGGAGTATAGGGAGGGTGTCCTGTAGTCCTCACAGCTGTCCTGTGTCCTGTTTTATTGTCAGCTCCTGACAGTTGGATTTATAATTGAATGCCTGGAAAATCTCATTCCATGTCCAACAGGTGGAAGAACCCTTCCCCAAATTCCTCCATGGCTCTTGGGAGCCACGTCAATCAAGGAAAGGGGGGAGGGAGTCTGGGGGGGCTCGAGCTGATCTTTCGGCTGCAGTAGCCAGCTGCCCCTTTCTAATTTTAGAAGGGGTGTGCAAGAGTAGTGTGGAGTGGAAAACTTTCCAAACCTCTCTCTTAAAGCTGCAATAACTGAGTTAGTGAAAGATGAGAATGTGGCTCTTTACTTTTAACTTGCTCTCTGTCTCCATCCACCACTTCCAGTGCTCGGGCAGCGCTGGCTGCGGTTACCTCTGTTGCTCTGCACTTTAGTGAGCTCATCGAGCTGGATGTGTTCAGTTCCTCCTCTCAGCTGTGGCTGTTCGCAGGTAAATGGTTTCTTTATTTCAAATTGTAGAGAATTTCACAAGATGACTGCATTTTCTGTAAGAATGTCTCTCTCTTCTCGTTTGATGTTTGCCTGGTCAGAGCTTGGCACTCGTTTCTAGGGAATCTTTGAAAAAGTAATCTAAAGTCTTACAGTTAAGTTCCACTGGCAGATAAAGAGAATAAACAGAAGCAAAACCGGTATACAAACATTGCCTTTTAATTTTATTTGACTGAAGCTAAATTATTTCCATGTTTGAGAAAATCCTAATGTGATGCCTTGCTTGCCTGAAGATGAGGAGGAGGAGCATGAAACTAGACTAACTGCTTCCAAGCAGAAAAGAGAAACTACGTTTAAAAGCATAATTAAAGAGGCAGTGCATTACGAAAGTGCTGAATAATTCAAATGGGCTGCCAGTCCAGCAATATTAAGCAGTAAATTTAAGCAAACACTATGTGAGGATGGGGAATGTAATAATTTAATTTGCCCTAGTCTGCAATCAGGGCTTCTATACATTGCAGTAATATTGCTTTCATTGACTGATATGGTCATTATTATTACATACAGTCTCCTGCATTTGGGAGTTGCAGGTTTGCTCTTTGAGGACTCAGGAGGGAACTTGGCACTACCTACCACTTCTTCCCACTGGAGCTGTGCTTGTCTTTCAGTGTTCAGGAGTCTTTTTCTCATCATCTGGCAAAACGAAATCGTTTTCAAAGGTTTAACCACTGACATTTAAAGCTTACCTCTTGTTTCAAAGGAGGAGGTATGCTTATGCTTGAAAATGTACTCTGTAATTAGTCTGTGTATGTAAAAGAGCCAAATTAAGGTTAAATGAGTATCCTGTAATTGTGACATGATTAAGTTAAGTCTAAGATTCATAGCTGTAATCTCTCAGTGTTTAGGGTGGTTTCCTATGATGTTCCCACACTGGAATAACTTACATGCAAACTGTTGACTCTTCACCAGAGGAGAGGCTATGTAAAAATAGTTTAATCTCTTTTAGTGAAGGAAAAAAAAAAAGGCGGGGGGGGAATAAAAATCTCCAGTAGTTTTGGTGATCCTTTGGAGGCCGGGGCAGATAACTCTCCACCCCCGTGCTCCCCCAAGAAATTTGGCATCAAACAATCACACTAATGACCGAAAACCAGTCTGGGGAAGTTGTAGACGGGCCCTGAAGGGAACATTCCCAAAATAACTGTAGGAAGAAATTCTTTTTTTCCTATTCTAATAACTTTCCTTCTTTGGTGGAAATAATTTTGTTATAGCTGGATAACATCTTAAGACCTATTTTTGAAACGTGGGTGGTGTTAATGCATCTTTGGGGCGGAATCTATGCAATAGGAGTCAGCATACTAACTAATTTTTTCTGGGTTTATAATGACTGTTAAAAGTGAAATTAAGCCGGTGGTACTCAGTCATCTCTGTGAAGTTTCGCAATTGTTTATTTAAACTTAAAGTTTGCAACTGGCAGGCTGTAATCAGAACCGCTTTCATTTGGAAAAAAAAATTTGAATTATTTTTCTAAAGATGACTTAGCTAGGAACACAAATGACTTAAAAGCGGTGCCCTAGTTTCGGCTGGAGCCGCTTCAGGAATGCCAACATCAGCGCTGGGTTTAATTAACACTGCCAAGTCCCGGGCTTGCAATCAACACCCAGGGCTCGGCAAATAAAATGCGAAGGGAGACCGCGCCGGCGGGTCGAACCTGCACAGCTGCGAGGGCAAAACAAAAGCGAACACGGAGACATCGGTGAGCGCGGCTCCGAGGGAGGGCAGGGTCCGCGACGCACCCAACATGGCGGCCGGCGCTGAGGGGAGGGCGGGGGGGGGT